>APFE031497989.1:88090-115032 GCA_000404065.3 Pinus taeda
CCTCGCAAATCCCGACGGCCTCCCATGGCGGATGAGAAGAAAGATGAGGGGGCAGGAGATCCTATCAAAATATTGCTCGAAGAAGCCCTCGAGTGGCAAAGGAACGCGATGATGGATAACTTTGCGCAGATTCTTCAGCAGCTACCCAGAGGTGATGTATCGGCTTCCAACAACTACTTTGGAAACACCACGCCCTTTAAGGTACAAGTTAATTTTGAAATCCCCATCTTTGAGGGTAAAATAGACGCAGATGCCATAGATAAATGGTTAAATCTGCTAGAGGGTTATTTTTCTATTCATGTATTTTCAAGTCAGGAAAAGATTGTTTTTGCTCTTCTCAAAGCAACCCCCCACGTCGAGGACTAGTGGGAAACCTACTGCGAGCAGATGGATGAAAGTACAGGCTCACTATTTTCACCCACACCCACTTGGGATTCATTATGAGATGCCATCAAGGAGCAGTACTACACTGTCAAAAGATATGAGGACAAATACATCAAATGGACCACGCTGTGGCAGGGACGGGACCAAGATGTGCCTGAGTTCACAAACATTTTTCACACCCTTCACACACAGTTGGGTATCAAATATTCTGAGCTGCATCTGGTACTCAAATACTGCGGCTACCTACACAGATACATCCATGAAGAGATGGAGTTCTTGAACATCTCCTCACTCGGCACAACATACCGATACGCTGTCAAAATAGAGCAAAAGTTCAAACAGAAGAAGTGAGACTTTGGATCTGCAAATTCGAATCCCAAAGGACAAAACCAAGGCGGGGTGACCCAAGACAACCCATCGAAGCCACAAGAAAAGAACAACACCACGAAACCAAAGAAGGACATAGGAAAGTGGTGTGAGTTCCAAAAGAGTCCCACTCAAAACACAAGTGAGTGTCAGACCAAGCAGTCATTGGTGGCCGAGTTGAAGGCTTTCGAATCAGATACATGTTCTGAACTTGAGCCAGAACCCGACAAGGGGAATGGAAAAGGGAAGCAGATCATTGATGCGGATCCCAGTGCCACTGTTGCCACTGCCAAAATCCAGAAGAATGAGCCCGAAGAGCCAGAGGAGGGGGAACGTCTTTTCCACTCACAGATGTGGGTGAAGGGTTCGCCACTACGATTCATTGTCGACAGTGGCAGCCAAAAGAATCTGATTTCAGCAGAGGTCGTGAAGCGGTTGGGCCTACAGAGACTACACCACACCCACAACCATACAGTATCGGGTGGCTTCATGAAGGACGAGATCTCAAAGTTCGCCAGTAGTGTCACCTTCCCTACAGCATCAAACCATTCAACGACGAGGTATTGTGTGATGTTACACCTCTGGATGTTTGTGATGTATTATTAGGCCAACCATACTTGTGGAGGCGACATGCTGTGTATGAGTCAAGGCCTCGCGCTGTCGTTATTTCTTTGAATAATTCCTTATACAGGATACTGGAGGTAGCCCCACCTACCGCCACATCTTTGATCACTGCTAAGAAAGGCAGCAAGCTCATATCACAGACCAGGAAATTCATCTGTATGGTTCACTTCCAAAGTAAGGGGAAGATCGTTGCTACATCCATGACCCCCGCAAAGGGTTCCTCCACGCAGCAGCAGCAGCAGAAGGATACAGTCATGATAGAACACAGAAACAATTTCTCCTCACCCACAGGGGTACCACACAAGTTTCAGGTGGGAAACAAAGTCTGGTTGCATCGACAGAAAGAACGCCTTACCAGAACCCATCAGAAGCTCAGACCACTCCGACAAGGTCCTTACAGCAGTACCAAGGCTATGGGAAATAATGCTTTGGAGCACATCATTCCACCATTCCTTCACCTGCACCAAGTGTTCAATGTCGACCGTCGTCAACCATGCTTCCCACCATTACTAGACACACCAGAGATTGCAAGACAAGTTCAATAGATGGAGGAACTCAATGCAATGGGGACCATTGCTTCCATGACCTGCAAGGGTGGATTCCCAAAATCAACCCCCGGCAGGCCAAGGGGCCAATTTATAGAATCAACTCCTTGAATCGGCCTCCAGTAGGCTGATTCTTGAAATCTTCCCCTTGGCCTGTCAAGGGAAATTGCCCCCTAGTAGACCAAGGGGTTGATTCCCATAATCGGCTCTCGCCCTGGGAATCATTCCCCAATGCCCTCAGAATCGACCCCCCAAAGGCCAGTGGGTCAATTCCCAAAATCGACCCCTGAAAGGACAACGGGTTGATTCCCAGAATCATCCCCCTGGTGTGCCAAGGACCAGTTCCTAGAACTAGCCCTTAGTAGGCTAAGCAACCACTTTGACCTTGGTGTGCAAGCCCATGGCTAGGTTTGCCTACTCGTGGCACACCGTGCATGCAAAAAACTCTCCCATTGTGCCGCAAGCAGGTATGCCCATAGCTGGGCGTGCTTGTCCATAGTCATAGGCAAGTACCTGTGCCTATGGGAAGGTGTGCATACGCCTTGAGAAAAGTGACCCCCTGGCATTCTAGGGGCCTAATTCTAGGAATCGGTCCCTGGGACGCCAGGGGGATGATTCTGTAATCGACCCTCGGTAGGCCAAAGGATCAATTTGAATTGGTCCCTGGAAGGCTAGGGGGCCATTTTGCCTCGTGCGAGTCCACCCACATGCATAGGCAGTGTCTATGCTTGTGGAAGGGAACGCCCATGACCGAGCGCATCTACTGTACTTGTTCCTATGGGTGGGCATGCTGGCCCATGATAGAGCAAGCTTATGTTTGGGTAATGTTAAAAAAATAATTTATTTACAAGTTAATTGAAATTTTACTATTTCATGTTACAAGCAAAAGTCAAACCTTATTAACCTTGGATATCAACCAATTATAAGTGATTGTGAGTTAATCCATGTTGAAAGTTGGAACAAATATGATTGCTATAATCCTATGCTTCTTAATCTGGTAGATGGAAAGGGTCATAGCTAAGTACTAGTTTATGATGTTGTTGTAAAAAAACTAACATATGAAGATAAAGAAGCAAAAGAATAGATAGTTAACATTTATCAAAAATCACAATCATTGATTAACTATCTTATAAACTTATGTTCAAATGAAGGAGAGTGGGTTATAGAGATATTCTCAGGCTCAAGTGATTTTTATTATGTAAAATTGAATTTCGATAACATATTTTTTAATTTATATGTGATTATATTGTTGGGTTGTGTTATATTATTTCCGTGACTAGTCGATGTATTTAACCAGGAGGTTAGAGGGGGGGGCAGGGCCCCCCCTTCGTTGCGCCAATTGCACAGCGGGAGGGTCGCAGGGGGTTTGAGGGGAGCGGGTAGCCTCTCTCTATGGGGTTTGGAGTAGCGCCCCGGGGAAATTTTTTTGGACCCTATATTAGGTTGGGTGGACCTACCTATGGTTTTGTGCATGGTCTTCGCACATGGTTTTGGATGTTATGGTTTTTTGGTCCATAGTATTGGATGCTTCGACATGTATAAATATGCATTGTAACATTGAAATGACAATAATAAAAAATAAAGCTAGTAGTCCCAATTTTGGGATCTAGGGGAAAATATCTGTGTATATGTGTTTTATGTGTTATTCTCTTGCATTGTTTATTTTTGTGTTTTAGAATTCATATGTAGGTAATTTTTGTATAGGGTTAAAACCTACGTATACTAGTTTACTTCATTATTTATTTTGTGCTTGATAATTAGGTACAACACTAACATGTTGCCTACAAAAAGGAAGAAATTGCATTGCCATTGAAAAAGACCGAGTACAGTGCAAATTTATTCAACAAAAAATTAATGCTCTTCAATTTCTTCCAGATGCAATGCAAGAAGTTGGTTTGAGGAAAGTAGATTTTAATGAATCACGTGTGGCAAAAAATGCAAAGGAAGCTATTGGGATAGGGTCCCTAAGGTCAATTTTCAGTTATTTTAATCAAATTTTGAGCAAAATTATGTAAAGAATGTAAAGTCACTGCAAAATATGGAAGCAGAGCACGCAGCTAAGTAGGAGTCAAAAGGGCTTTAGCCCCTTGTATGGGTAAGTGATAGGATGGTTTTGAGACTCACCCATAGGCCACGAGCCATGGTATTGTAATACAAAGACTATAAATATTTGATTCATAGCGAGTATAGGAGGATAACTTTTGGTGAAGAACAAGTGAAAAGGAAAGTGCTAAGGTAGGAAAACTTTGTTTTACTGTACTTAGGAGAAAGGGGAAGGCTCTTGTAGCTAAGTGCACAGGGACCTTGGTAAGTCTGTAGTTGAGTGCGCGGACCCCTGTAGTTGAGTGTGCAGGGCAGAAGAGTCTGTAATTTGAATGTTGAATCTAATAAAAACTGATTTTGGACTAAATCTATTGTATCTGTGCCTTGTTCTTATTTCTGTTTAAGTTTATGCATCATCACCTAATGATCTATTTTCCATGAAATAAAGGGTATTCAAAGTGCAAATTTGTTAAATCTTCAATATTCATGCATGAAAAGTGTGACGAATTGTTTTTGTGATGATATTGAAGTATATATGTTACTAATTGTTTGAATTGGACAGACCTACACGAAGGCGGATCTAGGGTTGCTATTGACTAAGGGAAAGTTGTGAATCTGCCTCTTTTAGGTCTAATAAGCACGATCGTATCCCTTCGTGAAGACCTAGAGGTCAGTGTTGCAATAGTTGACCTTAGGAAGGTATATCTCTGCGTGAAGGCAGATATGAGCTACAAGGGATTGGGAATAAACATCACATGGTCTCTAGAGGCAAAACGCTAGTTCTAGCATACCCCAATACTGCTTCTGGTGATATTGTAGCCTACGCTAAGTAGGTTGTTGCCAAAAGGGCCAGTAGTTACGGTTTTTTGGTTGGCATGAATAACTCTGAACTTGGGTTAGGCCCCCTTAATCCAACAAATGGTTCCATTGCCCGAACTGGGATCTATCTAAGAGATGCGTGATAAATGGTTTCCTATAAGGAAAGAGATCGAGAAGTGGATTGACCGAAAAGTGCATGCATTTGTAGGCCAAGAGAACAAAAGCCCTAAATTTTCCAAGGAGCAGTGGTTGCAGAGATATGTGTACACAAACGAGACTGAAGCATTCTTTAGTTTCTTCCTTGACAAACTACATGAATGGTTATCTATATTGGTAGATAATCAAGGGATGTGGAGGCTTGGTGGCCCTGTAGCATGGACTTTGGAGCTAGTGCGATGTCTGGAATCATCTAAAAGTAATTTCGTGTGGGTCATAGATCATTGGATTGATCACACACTTGGAATCTTGGTGACTAAGTTCGTGGTTGATTAAACTATCAGTTATAGCGAAGCAAAATGTAGGCTCTTCAAGGGACTATGAGGTAAGTATCTGAAAACGTGGATTAAAATGTTGTTATGTGAAAATAGGGTTATGAAATTACCTTGATGTTTGGAGATACATAAAGTAGTAAATTCTTCAAAATAAACGAAGGAGCCAACTTTGAATACAGTCCAGTGATGAAAACCCCATCGAGAGACAATGAAGGGACGGTGCTAATCACACCGTGAAGTGCATTACATTTGATTAAGTAGGGTATCCTGAGGATACCTCATCCATCCACTCCGCCTCTGCCTCCGCCTCCACCTCATACATTGACAACTTCACCTCCACCTCCACCTCCACTTCCACCATTCAACATGGCGAACGCAATGAAGATGTCGATTTTTAAAGGGATAGGGAGCGAAGACCCCAAACAATTCTAGTTTGTTACAAGAGTTGTATGGACAACTTAGTAGATTACCGATGATAACGTTAATAAAGCGCAACTGGTCACAATGTTACAAGATCAAGCATTTGCATGATACATCAAGTACTGCACTGACAACCTCACTGTGACATTAGCAGAAATCTAGCAAGCTTTGAACAAGGAGTTTAGGAAGCCCAAGTCAAAGGTGCAGTCGGTGATTGAGTTTAAACAAATTTGACAAAATATAGATGAGTCAACCTGGGATTTCGATCAAAGGTTGAAATTCTTGATCAGGTAGACCAATATGGTGATTATAGATTCCTAGCATCGAGACTGGTATATCGCGTCGCTCTTACCACACTTAAGATTTCCACTATCACAACAAAAGATAGCAATGCAAGAAAAATCCTGAGAAATCGCAATGAGACTGGAAGCCTCGCCCATATAGGATAAAAACCTTGGAGTGAAACAGATTCACTCACAGTTGGAAAGCCTGCACTTGGAGTTACAGAGCCTGAAGAAAGGAAAGGAAGCCCATCTGGAGGTGAGCTCTGAAGTCTAGTGCTTGAAATACAAGGGCCATGGGCACGATAAGGATCATTGCCCGGTTTATCAAAACTATCTTATTAGGGGAGGGCTTGTTCCCCTGAAACCGGAGAATACCATTGGGCTGAGCACGGGAGCTATGCCATGGTTTGTTATTTGTTAGGTTATAGGATAACATGCGACTGATAATTACCATTTACTACAAAAGTTTGTATAGACCCCCCAGCAGTTGTTTTGCAATTTCTATAAATTTATAGGACATGACGAATGCCATTGTAGTAGTTATGAGCTAATGATGGATAGAACACCTACCTACCGAATGCAGGTAGAAAGGCAGCCTTAGGATTAGGGCATAGGAGTAGCATGCAGAGGATTCCAGGGCCCAGGATGAGGAAGAGGGGGCAAAGCTGGTAGAGGATGGGGGTAGATAATTTTCTATAACTATGGCAAAGCAAGACACTTTGTGCGATATTTCCCAAACCCCACACATCCATCTTATCATTATTTTAGACAATTCGAGCATGTGATAGAGGAATATCCAATCCTTATAGCAAAAATGCAATAAAATAAGATGTAGCCCCAACAACCTATGGAGAACATCTAGATGATGAGAGTGGAGTCCCGCAAAGAAGATTATAGCATAAATATAGTAACAAGAAGTGATATGACCACTGGCGCAGATAAGGGAAAGAAATCTGAGACTGATGGGTGGGTGCGCAAGATTGTCGAGAAAGAACTAGACTTTGATCTTAATTCAGCTAAAGAGACCTTCATGGAAGCAAAGAAGAACTTTGTTGAGGCCTCCACCTCAAGAAGCCAGAAAAAAATGATAGAATCTAGTACAACACAAGAGGTAAATCCTTCAGTATTAGCTTCCTTTCTAAAGACCTGTATGAAGTTGTTGCATGATAAGAAATCAATAGAGGGGTTGCAAGAGCTAATCGAAAAGTGCACGAATAAAGAAAAGGCCCCTGTTGAACAATGTACTGTGAGGAAAATTGGTAAGGATAAGAAGCGAACGGGGCATGAGATGAGGTTGACTGTGAATATAGGAAAATATGAAATGGACCAAGTCATCTTGGATTTAGGTTTTGATGTGAATGTACTGCCCAAGAAAATGTGGGAAAGGATGGGGAGACCTACGTTGCAGTGGTCTCCTATTCAGTGGTGCATGGAAAATCAACAGAAGATCATTCCGATGGGACGCTTATATGGTGTAATGGTAGACATTGAGGGTGTAAGTACACTGGATGACTTTGAGGTCATTGAAATAGTGGATGATAGTAACTTGTACCCCACGCTACTGGGGATTGAATTGGATTTTGATATGGATGCATTAATCAACTTAAAAAAGTGGAAAATTACGTTTGAAATGAAGGTGCTTAAGGTTGTAGTGCCACTAGACCCCGCTGAGGGAGCGCGTTATACTGAACCTGTTCATGACTTTGTGGAAGAAGATGATGATCTAGATCAAATATACAATATCACAATGCGAAACAAATATTGGATCAATCCTACAGCCGATGGATGAATTGCATGGGACAGGGATAGTTCTTTCACCTCAGACTCAGATGAAGAGCTTGAACATTGGTAGGATTGGTTGCATGAAGTATCTATGTTGTGTTGCAATATGATGACCAGATCACTGCGGTGTATTTCAACTGAGCTAAGGAAGCTTCCACATTATGATGGTTTGACTGATGTGGGTGTTTTTTTATATGAATTTGAAAGAGAAGTACTGGAAGAACATCGCTTCCAAGCCCTGGAGTTGGCACTGTGCAATACGCCTACCCATTGGCTAGGTATGAATAAGGAGAGCTTCGTTGGATGGAAGGAATATCGAAGAAGGATGAGATTAAGGTTTGGGTACGATAATACCCGGATGATAGAAAATTATAGTGGGAAGGATGATCTGAGTGATCATTTAGCACAATGGACTAAGGCCTAGGGAATGAAACCATAACCAGAATGGGTTCACATTTTTTGTCATACCTTGGATGCAATCCCAATAATTGGTATTGGAAATGGAGCTTCGCCATGGGACATTTGAATGGGATATCTTAAGAGAGATTTTCTTATTGACTTTCAACTTTGAGGATGGGTTTGAATGCATTGATGAAGCGCTCTAGGAGATAAAAGCATCTATATTCAGAATGCCTAAGGAACCAGTCGAATGGGCTCAACCGGATTGGAGCACATAGCTGCGCCATGTGCTAGAATGTTACAATGTGACTGCTAAAGAGGAAGAAGAAAACCGGTGGAATATTAACATTCTAGAGACAAAAGGATAGCGTGAAGTTGAAGGTCTAAAAGCAGAAAACTTGGATATATCAGAGCTTTTTAAAACTAAACAAGTAAATATTGGATCTGAAGCATAGCCTAAGTTCACAAAGATAGGAGACTATTGGGATGAAGATACAATTGATAAGGTGGCCGAACTATTGCGTGAATACCAGGACCTATTTCCAACAAAGTTTGCATATCTAAAGGGGATCATTGGAGATTTTGGCACTATGAAGATTACGTTGAAACCAGAAGCGAAGCCCGTTAAACAGAGACCTTATCGGCTAAATCTGAAGTATAAATAAAAGGTGCGGAAAGAGCTTGATAAGATGTTGGATGCCGATATTATTGAACCAGTAGAAGAATCTGAGTGGGTAAGCCCAATGGTTATCCAAGAGAAGAAACAAAAAAGTGAAATTAGGATATGCATAAATCTAAGAAAGTTGAATGATGCATGTGTGCACAACCCATTTCCAACACCATTTACAGATAATGTTGGCATACAAGAGGCTTATTCATTTACTGATGGGTTTTTAGGATACCGTCAAATAAAAAATTGCACTAGAAGATCGAAGCAAGACAAACTTCACGATGGAGTGGCGTTGCTTTCAATATACATTAATGCCATTTAGATTGAAGAATGTGCCCACAATCTTCTCCTGAGTAGTAATCACAGCATTCAAGGAATTTATTCATAATTTTTTGGAAGTTTATTTTGATGATTGGACTATCTTTGGGTTGGTGAAGTGCCATGTTACTAGTCTGTGCCTTATGCTGGATACATGTTGAAGGTATCAGATCACGTTGAATTTGAAGAAGTGAATATTCTATGTGCCCCTTGGAATTTTTATTGGCCGCCATGTAGTATGTAAGCAATTATTGATGGTAGACCCTGCGAAGATCACTGTGATTGTGAATTTGGAAGCTCCCAGGAATGGGAATAGTTGCACGTGACCTTGGGGCACACTGGGTATTATATAAAGTTTATCGAGGCGTATGCTCAGATAACTATGTTGATGGAAAAAGTATTGAAAAGGATACGATTTTTTGTTGGGATGAAGAATGTCAACACAGTCTGGATGTGCTAAAGGAAAAGATCGTGGTTGTGCCCATTTTGGTGTGTCTAGACTAGAAGAAAGAATTCCATGTGCATGTAGATGCTTCTTGTATTGCGTTCGGTGCAATATTAACATAGCCAGGAGAAGGATAAATTTATCATTTGATAGCCTTCGCGAGTGGAAAGTTATTAAAGGTTGAAAATAATTATTCCACTATAGACCACGAAGGGTTGGTGATGGTCTATGCACTGCAAACATTTCGGCATTATTTGTTGGGTGGACATTTTAAAATGTATATAGATCACTACGCATTGAAGCACCTGGTTAATAAGCTTGTGTTGGGGAGGAAAATATGTCAATGGTTATTTTTGTTTCAAGAATACGACTTTGAAGTGATTGTGAAGCATGGAAGGTTGAATGCAAGACTAGACCACATGTCAAGGATTGAAATGGGTGAAGAACCAGATACATTGGAGGAAGGACTGCCAGATACATAAATCTTTGTGGTGCATGTCATGGATGACCATTTTTATGATATCATTTAGTTTTTAACCATGGGTACAGCTTCAGAAGGATATTCCATTCAGCAAAAGAAGGAATTAGTAGTTTTCTCTGCAGATTTTTCAATGATTTCAGATCACTTGTATAGGATGGGAACAAATGAAATACTGTGAAGGTATGTTCTAGAGTTTGAACGTGATAGTATCCTCATTGAAGCACATGGAGGAGAAGTAGGAGGACACTACACAGGAAAAGTGACTACATAGAAGATTTTGTACACTACGTTATGGTGGCTGACATTACATAAGGATTCTAAGGTGTACTGCAAGGTGTGCAATGCTTTCCAAAGGATGGGAAAGCCTTCACGAAGACATGATTTTCCTTTAAATCCTCAGGTTTCGTTGTAGGTATTTGATTAGTGGGCTATTGATTTCATAGGCCCAATACAACCACCAAGAAAGAAGATGGGTGCACAATATATTATTACTACAATAGAGTATTTAACCAGATGGGTGGAAGCACAGTCAGTGAAGGATTGTACAACTGCCACCACTATGAAGTTTTTGTTTTAATATGTCTTAACATAGTTTGGATTCCCTATGGTGTTGATGAGTGATAGGGGTACACATTTCTTGAATGAAATGATCATCACGATGCTTAAAGAATTCCAATTATACCACCAAAATAGCATGCCCTATCACCCATAGGGGAATGGAACAGTGGAAGAATGTAACAAAATTCTGGAGAACACATTGAAAAGGTCTATATGCAGAGGAATGACTAGGATGTGTGTGTACCTGCAGTTCTATGGGCATATAGGACAACTTACAAGAAGTTGACAGGCCAAACACCATTTATATTGGTCTATGGGATTGAAGCATGATGCCTATGGAATATATTGTACCAATTCCAAATATTGCAACTTTAAAAGAGATGGTGGATCGCGAGACCTTGGAGGAACAACTCACGTAGCTAATAGAGTTGGAAGAGGACGACTTTGTCGCCAGATTTCACTAGCAATTAAAAAATTAAATAGAAAAAGCATGGAATGATAGGCATATTACGTTGTGCGCTTTCAAGGTGGATGATTTAGTGATGCTATATGACAACAAATTCACGAAGTTTCCTGGGAAATTTCAAATGCACTGGTTAGGGCCATATGTTATTAAGGAAATCATGGTGGTGGCGTAGTTCAACTTGTGAAGCTAGATAGGGAGCCATTCCCTGGGAAAGTGAATGGAAGTAGGCTGAAGCTATATACAAGGGATCTTGGCCCCTCACAATGATTACATGGTAGAAAAATAATATTAGCACTCTGGGCAGTTGCAAGGGAGCGCACGACTATAAACTATGCTGCCTAAAGAGGAGAAAAATATAGTAAGGTGGTTGCGCAATGGAGGTAAGCGATGCGATAGGTGAAGCTGCAATGGATGAGCTACACCACAGCAGGAGGTACCATGTAGCCGGCTCCAAAAATAATTGTTGCAGTCACTATTCATGATTGGATGAAGAAAATATCATTAGGAGCGGGTAGGCGAAATTTATGGAGAAAATATTTGGAGATCTACAACCAAATATGCATTTATGATTAGAAAATGGAGGGAACATGGGATTTGAATTCAAAATCACCTATAAATCGGGCAGGTTGGTCTGCCAAAGAACACTTTGCATTCTCACAATTGTGTATGACCCGTCTTGTTCCCGATATATGAGTCAGCAGTTTTGGGAGGATTTAGCTTCAAGCCTGATATTTGCATCCTTACTTGAGTGGAACCAGAAGATCATCCTTGAAAAAATTTCCGCACTAATCAACTCTGAAGTCGTTGTTTCTCAAGCAAAAGGCCTTGAAGTCATGTCCATGGAAGCTATGCCCTTAGTTCCTACGACACCAAGGTCACCTAGGTCGAAGCAATCATCTACTAAGGATAAGTAGAAGAAACTTGTACCAGTGAGATAGTCACCCAAGAAGAACTTGAAGGTTCGACAGAAAGAAAAGAAGGACAAGACAAAGCAACGGGAGAAACTAGTGGACTTGGAGGCAAGGGAACTCTACGATGGAGTTGAGGAGTTATATGTTGAGGAGGGTGAGCCGATCACATGGGTCCCAACTATATCCCTCCAGGAAAAAGGAAAGCAAAGGTACTCAAGGACCCAAATTCGGGAAAATTCATGATCTCTACCCCATTGTTACCAGAGGAGGTAGTTTCTAAAGGAGCGCTCTTAGCGCGCATCTTGATATTGAATATGGAGGATTGGGATCTCGCCAAGCATGAGAAATTCCCTCACCTAGCCACAAATAAATACATGACAAAGGTTTACTATGAAGAAACTAGGGTCACAAGATTGGAACCCATGAAATGGGTCAAAGGCATTGAGCAGGTTGGATTATCACATATGCTTTGTGTGCCACACTTCCATCGGTCGGTCATCAACACTGCTTGTGTGTTCTAGCTTCTCGTGCTAGTGCATGATTGGTGCTTATGGATTGGTGAACCCATCCCTATAACTAATATTCTCATTCATAGAATTACGAAGCTGCCGTATAAAGGGGTAGAACCTACCAAGGAGTTTGGAGGAAAAAGAAGAGAAAAGGAGTTGGCAGATAAAATGAAGATGAAGTTTGTGATGATAAAAAAGTCACAAGTATATTCTATCCACTCAATTCAAGACCAGGCGGTGTAGTTTTCTACCTAAATTCTGGCAGGAAAAATAATGAGGAAGTGTCACACGGAAGAAGTTCTGGCGCCAGTAGCTTCTTTGGCTGAAAAATGTGCGAAGGAAGTGTAGTACAATTAGGTGTAGTACTTATGTAAAGAATTCCTAGAGAACTGTCGTGAAGCACAAGAGGAGAGCAAGTCATTTCACTATTCCTGGCTCCTGTTGCTAATTGTATTAGTAGCATCGTGACTGCAAGAGGATAGTTAGTTTCCTCTACAAGAAGAATATTTATCGGAGACAGTGAAGTTCACTTCACTGTGGTTGATGAAGGATCCAGAGCGAATCATGGAGTCAAAGGTTTTTTGGATACTAGTTGAGATGGACCTAAACACAGTCATAAGTTAGCGAACAAGGTTGTATCCAACCTTGTTTAATAAATTGCTGGCCTTCACAGAGTTTAAGGTTGACTTCCATAATGTATTGTTCTGGGCGAGGCGAGACCCTAAGCATATCTAGTACAAGTTTCCATACCTAGTCTCAGAGACAGGCGTGTAGGAAATTGTGGGGAGTTGGCTAGCAGAATGGCAAAAACCCACAGATATTAGCTCAAGTACTAGTCAGGGTGGAGAAAGCTCTACTGCACAGATGACAGATGCACAAAAAGAAAAAGAAGCAGCACACGCAGTGACATAGGCATTGACCAAATAGAGAAAGAAAGAAGTTGTTGCTAAGGTAGCTGTTGAGATAGAGTGCACTGACACAGTGGAAGTTGAAGAATCGGCTTCCCAAAATACTAAGGAGTAGGAACTATCCGAGTAGGGGGGATTCGAAGGGGAGGAGCATAGTACTCCCTTCACATTGAAGAAGCAGAATAAGGAGACAACTATCGAGCCAAGGAAGAAGCACAAATAAGATAAACAAGCACGCATTAACCCAATCATCCTCACAGGAGGATACCTCAATGAAATTGGGGACAAAGTAAAAAACACCACAACAAAGCTGTGACTTCAATTTGAGCAACAATATATGAAGATGTTAGGGAATGTCCAAAAGGATCTGCATAAGCTGTAGATCCAAACAGGTAGGATTCAAGCGAGTGTAGGGCAAGTGAGCGAGGTTCAAGTGAGCCTGGCACAAGGGAGCGAGAGTGTATTGGACATAGAAATGAATCTGGACCTCAAAGTAATCTCCTTACCAAAAGGATCAGTCCACGTGGAAATAGAGGAAGACCTCTCTCTACTCGGCACAAACAAAGACATATGGATGAACTTAGTCGTGCTGCTACTTCAGACCCTCCATGCGCTTCATCAGGGGGTCTCAAACGAGCTTCGAATAAGAGAACAATGCACACTTGTAGTAATAAACGAGGCTAAGGTAAACAATGAACAAATATTTTCTGAGAAGGCTCAAGCCCAGAAATTAAAGGAAGAGCTAGAAGCATGAAGTCAGATCCTTGAAGCAGCAATTACATAGGCGTGTAATTCTGTCCCAGAGATACATATTCTATAAGATGCCACAGCTACAATGAAGATCAGGAAATTTGCTACTGCAGTCTGTGAATCAAAATATGAGATAGGCAGAGTCACATTTGAATTCTAGATGAAGATATCAGAATTACAACTGAAGCTACAACCGACTACTCTGCCAAAGGTCTGGGAACAACGCGACATAGCCATAAATGAGCACATGACTACTCTAAAGAATTCAGTCAAAGGTTGTGGCTTCCTTTTTAACAATGCCATGGACTTATGGGACACTTTTTAGGAGGACCCAAAATTGAAGAGATTAAGTACAAAAATTAGAGAGGCCCAACAAAGATATGATGAGATCAAGGTGACTACGCGCACATTGGCACTAGTTCAGCGCTTCACATGCTTGCAGGAAGGGAAGCTAATACAAGCACAAGTACAGGATTTGCAACAAAAAGAATCAGTGTTAAGGGCTCGACTTTAACCTTAGACAGAAGAGGCTAGACATATTTTGTAGTCTATTAAGGAGAAACTAAAAGCACTGTAATAGACTCATAGGACCATGCATCTTGCGGTATAGGGACCAACTACAGAAAAATTAGTTAAAGAGGTGAAGCACACTGTAGTACAAGCAATCGTGGAGCTAGTAGCATTGAATTAGGATTTCAGTGAGCTTCACCACAATGTAGAGAAGCTAGTTGAGTGACTCGAGGGCGAGTCACCATATTTGTGTTGGGGCCTATTGGGATAGGGTCCCTAGGGTCAATTTTGAGTTAGTTTAATCAATTTTTGAGTAGAATTTTGTAAATAATGTAAAGTCTCCATGAAATATGGAAGCGGAGCACGCAACTAAAGGGTAAGTGATAGGATGGTTTTGAGACTCACCCATAGGTTGCGAGCCATGGTATTGTAATAGAAAGGCTATAAATATTTGAGTCATAACAAGTATAGAAAGTAGATTTTGGTGAAGAAAAAGTGAAAATGGAAGTGCTATGGTAGGAAAATTCTATTTTCCTATACTTAGGCAAAAGGGGAAGGCTCCTACAGCTGATTGCGCGAAGACCTTGGCAAGTCTGTAGCTAAGTGAGCCCCTACAACTGGGTGCACAGGGTGGAAGAGTCTGTAATTTGCATGTTGAGTCTAATAAAGACTGATTTTGGAACGAATGTATTGTATATGTGCCTTGTCCTTATTTCTGTTTAAGTTCATGCCTCATTGCTTAATGATTTGTTTTCTATGAAATAAAGGGTATTCTCTGCGTGAATCTATTAAATATTTAATATTCATGCATAAAAAGAGTGATGAACTGTTTCC
Source organism: Pinus taeda (assembly GCA_000404065.3). NCBI lineage: Eukaryota > Viridiplantae > Streptophyta > Pinopsida > Pinales > Pinaceae > Pinus > Pinus taeda. The sequence continues at coordinate 103,608 of APFE031497989.1, forward strand.
GAAAATATATTGAAGTAGATATGTTACTGACTATTTGAATCAGGTAGATCTGCTCGAAGGCAGATCTAGGGTTGCTATTGACTGTGCGAAAGTTGTGAATCTGCCTCTTTTAGGTCTAATAAGCGTGATCGTATCCCTTCGCAAAGACCTAGAGGTCAAAGTTGCAATAATAGACCTTAGTAAGGTATAGATATGCGCGAAAGTAGATTTGAGTTTCAAGGGATTAGGAATACATATCACATTGTCTCTGGCTGCAGAAACCTAGTTCTAGCATCCCCCAATACTGCTTTGGGTGAGACTATAGCCTTTGTTATGCGAGTTGTCGCTGAAAGGGCCAGTAGTTAGGGTTTTGTTGGTTGGCACGAATAACTCTAAACTTGGGTTATACCCCCTTAATCCAACAGAAAATCAACCACCATTAGATGGAATGATTGGAAAGGCATATATTGGTAGATTCATAGGCATCAAAGATCAATTAGAAGAGGAAAATAGCAAACTGAAGTAGAAAATATTATGGAAGAAAACAATGATGAAACTCTAAAAGATGAAGAGTATGGATTACGTGATATTATTGATTAAATTTAAGCTATGCTTGTAAATCAGGCTCATTTTTTGTAACTATTAATTAGTTATACTTGTAATGTTTTGACTTTGACATTTATGAGAAGAACAAGTATTCAATTAATGTTGTTGTATGTTCAATATTTCTATTATGTGATTTCCACTTTAATTTTTACATGAATCATTATTTTTTGAAAAAAAATGTGATTATTATTATTTTTTGACATGGAATTCATAAAAAAACCTATTATTTAACCATTTTTTGTTAAAGTTTTCCCATAAAATTGTTTATTTGACATGTCATTTTTAGCAAAAAAAAAGTCTCAAAATGTGTAATTTTTTTTGTTATATTTATATTCAAAATGTCCATTTTTATGTCAATTGTTAAAAATTATTATTTGATTAGATACAATTATTTGATGTGCATTGAAATATTAATTAACAATATATAAATAAATAGAAGATGAAAACTTTAAAATATTGACCTTTTTTTAACTATGCAAAAATATAAAGATCTTAGTACAAAAAATAAAATAAAAGAAAGAAATTATATGAAGAAGATAACTACAAAAATTGTTAAATTTAGAAAATAATTATTCACATTTAACATATTAGAAAATTTAAAGTCGAAAAATAAGTCTGCTAAAAAAAGGGTTTGACACTGCATCAAAACTTTTTAAAATTAACATGAAAATCACTAACATTTTAAAAATAATGTACATAAAAAAAAATTTAAAGTGTCAAAAACTATGTTATATATATGTATGTGTGTGTGTGTGTATTTTGAATCAACACTTTTCAAAATCAGTTGAGTTTTTTCTACCTCAAACCAACGGAGTTCCCGTTTCAAAGTTTACATTGTTTAGTTCCCTTAGGTGCACCATAAGGTTTTTCTAGCGTACACCTGCCAGGCTAGCTCCACTAGGATGTGTTGTTGTGTGGGCTCCACCTTGGACCAATCAACATGCTCCCCATTGTTGTGATGTCTACTCCACATATACCCAACACTTTGGATAATGAATTTGTAACAACCCAGGGTTGTTTTTCCATGTAAATAGAAGGAAATTATAAAAGAAAAGTAAGACCAAGGTCATGGGACACGTATTCCAAGCTGAATGAAGGGGAAAATCATCATATTGGGCATCACTTGTTTTTAATTATTTATTAGCTATGGAAATTGGCTTTGGAAAAAGAAAAGGGAAATAAATGGCAATTAATTCAAGAAATAAATGAAAAATGAGAAAAGGAAGATAAAGGGATAGGAATATGCATGTAGGGGAAAATGAAGAGAAAGGAAAGGAAAAAGAAAAGAAAGGGGAAAGACATCCTTCTAGTACTCTCTCTTGGACACTCTTGGACATTCTAGTATTCACTTGGAGGAAAAGAGGAGAGAGAAACACTACAACAATTGGACATAATCAAGCAAGCAAGTAAGGAACAAGAAAAGAAAGCAAGGAGCACAAGAGGAATTGGATTAGTAGAAATCAAGGGAAAAAATCTAGTAAGGAAATAGAAATCAATAAGAGGATTTTGCAGGTAATAGGTTACATTTTCATTTATCTTGTTTGGATGTGCATTCATGGTTTATGCATTGGCTTATTGGTCATATTTGTTGTCATTAACATGGGATTTTCCTAGATTGACAGTGGTGTACAACCTTTTCCTACGTCATTTCCTTGATAATCATGATGTTAAGCTTTGGATTTTCGGTATATTTTGGATCCTGGTTGAGGTGGTATTGGGAAAATTCCCAAGGGTTGAAGGTGGAGATGGTTTTCTCATAGAACTCTTGATAGGTGGGTGAAGACAAGAAAATTACTCTAGGTATGGTGAAGAAAGTTTGAGGCATCCAATCTTATTTGGTTTTGGTGATTCTAGATTGGTTTAGGTGAAATCATTGTGGTTGAGGGTTGAGGTGTTTTATCCTCTAGAAGACCTAGTTGGTTATGTTTTTTTTTATCCCATGTGATCCAACATTCATGCTTGGAATATGGCATGGGGGCGATTGGGCTGAAAGAAAGTTTTGGTTCAGTCCCAATATATGGTCAATTGGTATGTGGAAGTTCCTGAAATGGTTGGAATTTTCATATGTTATTATGTATTGGTTCTTATTGAGATTGATGAGCACAAGTTCTAAGTTTATGTATGATTTTATGATTGGTTTTTCATGGTCCTATTTTAGTTAAATGATGGTTACATGTATGGTGCATTTCTCATTATATGATGTGCTCTTGTTATTTATCCATTCCATGGTTTGATGGGTTCTCAGTTATCTTATATGAGTGCATGGGCTAATGAGTGTTGTTGCAGCTAGTAATAGAGGTAAGCAACCCTTGTTTATGATTATTTGATGAACTTAATGAGTTAATGTATAAATATTCTTTCATGACCTACATGTACTATGCTTACAATTTTTTGTGTGTTAATGATTGTCATATGTATTTGACAAGTTTGAGTAGGGATTGAATCAAGAATAGAGATTCGGTAAAGAATAATCCTATAGGAAGCTATATAAGTTTTGGGTAGTTCTATGCAGTTGGCCTAGAGGTTAGGCTAAATTGCTAGGTCAAAGTCCCTGCACATAAGGAAGATGGCTTATGAGTGTGGTTATGGATGAAAGGAGGAAGGCTTGTACATGTGGCTAAAGCCTTCTGGATGCATGCACGAGTGCAATTAGACTGTAAAGTTAGTAAAATGGAAGTTTTATCTCAAGGAAGATCACCGATGGGTTTTTTCTGACATCCAGGTGATCAAGTGTCCCTGGCAGTTTGTACAAAGGTTTTCAGTTTAGTAGGCTTCACTTCCATAACTGGAACTTGGTCTTTCGGGTCATGTCATAGTAATTCTCGGATCATGTTTACCCTGGAGAGATTTTGAAAGTGGGTAAATGTGAGGTGTAGTGTCACGGGCTCCACCAAAAATCTATTATGTTTGGTTGTGCACCAAACTTAACTATGCACCAAAATAGTCTCCAACCACTTAACTCTACAAAATGTTACTTTGGGGTCCCTAACTTTGATTGGCTCTAACTTATGATCTCGTAGGCCATTTCTGGACTTCCACATATGACTGGAAAACTATTTCAGAGCTCTATCCATATAAGTGGGGGTTCATATACATTTGACATGACTTTATATACAATAAATAGCACTAAAATCTCTTAATCATTACAAATTGTCTCACCAATTTGCTAGGAAACATCTGAGCCTTGCAACACCTTTTCATTGCCTTTTCCATCAATTAAAACACATTTATAACTATCACTAGCAAGGAGCCACCACCCTTGAAACTCTCTAGGTCCACTTTTCCAAATATTTCAAACTAGGAAGCCACTCATCAAATCAACTATCTTTGCAACAAAAACTTGAATAAATTAGAAGCAACAAAACTCTAAATCAAGTACTCTCTCAATCACACAATCCTCTACAGATTCTCCTCAAAATTGATCACTGCTACATGCATACAATATTGTTTGGGACCTACATAACAAACTTTGATTTACATACGATATACACCATTCCCTCTCAATGTGTCACTCTCTCAATCCATCCAATCATCAACTGTAGTGTAATGAAAATCAAAACATAGCATATACTATGATGGACTTCAACCTATGCATCTTCACATCATTTGTGATCACTACTACCTACATACAACACTATGATTTATTTATGATATTCTTTGTGATTTGCTACAACCACATTATTTCTCTCTCAATGCCCTCTTAATGGCACACCCTCACACTCCCAGAAGAACCAACCAAACATTCCCATAGCCATATACTATTTGTACTTTTTAGAAATGGTTAAATCAGTAAATGCACAAAGTGATGTAGCTCTCAAAAACTCTTTTCATACTTCATAATTGGTTCAAATCATTCTCCTTGAATTGGTATTTCCACTAACTACACTTAATGAGAGATATTCTTCACTTTAACCACCTTCTAGAATTTGATTAAACTTTCCTGCCCTTTTCAACAAAAGTCCCAAACAAAAAACCATCAGAAAATTATAATAAAATACCTGAGGTGTGCACATAATATGGATAAAATTGACTTACAAGCACAAATTCTAGGATGACTACTAGCTCCCAGCAACTATAGCCACATCGTTTCCAATGGCTTCCCAACAGATGAGAGCTTACAACTGCTCTGTGTGGGTCTAACCTCCAACAAATATAACAGGGCATGCATAAGTTGACATCAAACTTGTGGCTTAACTTCAAGAGTCAGATAGATACATCATGATAGCCTCCCCTTAATCAATTTGACATCATGACAACCTTCTGAAAGACCTATATATGATTCAATACCATGAAATAAGACTCATGGATACATCGCAAACATCAGGTGACATCAATGGCAACACCATCATGCCAAAAATATCCCCCCTACCATTGATGTCGAAGGGGGAGAGATTTTTGTGTGTTCTCAGCCTCAAAAGTTCATTTTAGAAAGGTAAGTTTTAGGTTTACACATTGGTAAAGGGGGATCTTATTGGCATGTTGGTGTTTCCATTGATGTAACTTGATGTATCCCATGTATATCCATGAGTCTTATGTCTTTCAAAAGGTTTTCATGATGTCAAATTGATTATGGGAGGTTTTCATGATGTATCTAGCTCACTCTTCAAGTTGAGCTTCAAGTTTGATGTCAATTGATGCATGCCCTTTTAGATTTGTTGGGAGTTAGACCTACACAAAGCAGTTGTAGGCTCTTAGATGCTGCGAGTCCAATAGAAGGGACAACTAGTATCTCCCAACAACTATAGTTTTTCCCTTTCCATTGGCCTCCCAGTGGTTGAGAGCCTACAACTACTTTATCTAAGTCTAACTCCTAGCTACTATAACAAGGCATGAATCAATTGACATCAAACATGTAGCTCAGCTTCAAGAGTGAGCTAGATACATCATGATAGCCTCCCATAATCAATTTGAAATCATGAAAACCTTTTGAAACACCTATATAGGACTCATTCCATTACATAAGACTCATGGATACATGGAATACATCAAGTTACATCAACGGAAACACCAACATACCAACAAGATCCCCCTTTTCTAGTGATGTCAACCTAAAACTTCCCTTTCTGAAGTGAACTTTTGAAGTTGAGAACACACAAAAATATCTCCCCCTTTGACATCAATGGCAAGGGGGAAAAATAAAAGGGCCAATATGCCATGTCTTCTCCAAGATGAACATGCTCCTCATGTACATGTAATGGGTTGCAATCATAGGATAAACAAAGAGATACATAACTCAAAGAAAAAAGTAATGTCAAAACTCCTCCATTGATCACATAGCTAAAAAGATATGCAATAAAATTCCCCCCTAGACACAAGCTAGGTCTGATCAATAACACACTAAAGCAAAAACAATAGATTTTTAGCAGCAATAGCATATACATTCTTTCTATCTCACATCAGCATCTCCATATTGTACTTTACCAACAAAATCACTCTAACATTCATATTCTTCTCTTCTATAGAAACAAGTACTAATAGAGTAAAATCTCCATGGATAATGTAAAAATACTTTTACCACTACCATTACTTCCTTGCGACATGCACGAGGCCACAAAATATCAAATGATCTGAATACAAAAATATTTGCATAGATTTATCATGCATTACAAGGCTATACCAATAGCCCACACATAGTTGCAACAATACTCTTACTCTCTCACCAATGGATGCATGGCAAGTTCACAAGAATCATCATGGTGCATGCCTAGAAAACTCAACCAAATAGATTCCAAGAATCATGACAATGGCCCTCTTGTCTACAACAATTATGCCCAATGACCCATATAAGATTGATAAAACTCTAATATGTCTCTCTCGAAGCATGCTCAACTCATGACTACACAATCAACATGACTTAGTGATAAAATCAACAAGATACATGGATTTATCTTGTACTCTAGGGTGCATAGGTGACTAAAATAATATGGTTCACTACAACACATGCTCCAACACCAAACCTCACCTCTATGCATGAGCAATGCAATACTAAGACCATCTCCTCCACAAACCATACATGGTTGTCATAAGTGCTACTCAAATGTACGTAAGAATCCTCTCACCAATGCATGCCTAATACAATGACATAATGCATTTACATAGCATCTATGATCAACAACATGTAATCTACATAACATAAATATAATCATGAAACATATCACATGATAACATGAGTCAACTTCTCTAGACATCATCCATAGACTAGGATCTCAACAACAACAATCAACAATACATGGAAATGCTAAATGGCCTAATAGTAGCATATAACATCAACATAGTGAAGGATGTTTTCATCATAGAATCTTTCATAGAAGAAGTAGTAATAACCAACAACATAATTCACCAATCAACACTAGATATCATCTCTCCATAGAAAAACCATCACAGCAAAAACAACCACCATATGGAGCATAAACCTCTATGATTTAATTTGAACTAGTAGTAGAAAAATACAATGATGCATTGGTGGCAGCAATACATTTCACTTCAGAAATCCTCCTAAGTCATCAATATAAACATCATAAATCACATATATCAACAAAATGGATCCATTCTCTTGCAAAAGCGTAATCTATAGCACTAGAAAATAGATCCGAAAGCGACAAGGACATCTTCAGAAACAAATGAGTCAATACATCAATATCCTCTCAATGAAAAATTGCCAACATCAATGGTAAGTGACCAAGAAAATAATGTGTCAAATGAGAAACAAAAAACTACCAAGAACTATGTAATAGCAACAATACCGCATGATAGATCCAACATGATCAACTCCTAATACATATGCATACTAGTTACAAATCTCTATCAATGGAACAATGCAAGCAGTTGTAACCATAAACTATAAGTTCCATGCAGCACCATCATTTTGTTTTTCATAGCAACATCACAAGCATAACATTCTGACATTCATTAGCAACACATAAAACTCGCTCATATAGTAATGAAATAGCATGTCATGAGCTCAAATAACCATCAATCTGAATACAAAGGCTACTACAGACCAATTGCATACCAACTCATGCAAAACTCCAAGGCAACACATAATCCATGAAAAACCATATCACATACTCCTCAACCTTCAATAACTCCTACAATGGACCAATGTCATATAATCACATAATCATGAGGAACATAGCAAGCTCCTCCAAACAATGTATTTTTCTTCTTCTGCTAACAAGGAACCATGATGCCATCAATAAACCACTGAAACACTTAAAGCATATGAGATGCTACCTCTGGACATGTCCCATCTCCAAATAATCTCCATATTTTGACAAACTTCATCCTAGAGAGATTTGTTCTCTTACTCACATCACAAATCCTCTATCAAAATCTTGATCACAATAGCCTCCATAGATAAAACATTAGTAGCAAAAATCTAGCATCATAAAATCATCATAAAAAAGGATAATATTTATCAAACCCTAGTTGCATGCATCAAAACAACTTCTCATGGTTGAACCAATAAATATCAATGTTGTAGATAAAGATAAACTAGTAGCATAACCTTTCATAACTCTCCCTAAGCTCATGCACCTCCTCAATAAGAAATATGTTCACATGCACTACTCTTGTTATGGAAAAACCTTCAATGATTCTACATGCATAATCATGATGCACCATATGCTCCCCATGAGGCCATGCAAGCCTCAATTTATCCTTGCAGAGTCTTGCTACTCCTTTTTCCTCCAAAGGGGTTGATCTCTGACATGTAAATCTCTCTTTCTCTTCTTTTTTGGCCTTCTTTGCATGAACTTTTCTCTTTGAATGGATGCCTTTAATGTTGGGTCTGTGATATATTCTTTCCATGAATACCCCACATGCGAGGGGGTGGTATCCCCCCTTGTACATTGTGTTGGGCATAATAGGGGGTTCATAGGGGGTTTGCAGGGGGGTAGTAGCCCCACTGCATGGGGTTTGTGGCAGTTCCTCGAGATTTTTTTTTTAGACCCTATATTAGGTGGGCAGACCTACCTATGGTTTTGTGCATGGATTGTGCACATGTTTTTGGGCATGATGGTTGCCTATCCATGGTATTTTGTAGATCTGGTCAAGGGAACTATGGTTATGTTCTAATCTAGGTTTAATGGATTAGGGTTTATGGATGCTTCACCATGTATATATATGTATTATAACATTGAAAGGAATATAATGAAAAATCAATCTAGTAGTCTTGATTTTTGGATCCAGGAGAAAATGGCTGTATATATCTATTTTATGTTTTATGCTCTTGCCATTGTTTAATTTTTGTTTTTAGAATTCGTATGCAGGTAATTTCTGTAAGGGGTTAAAACCTACATTTAAGAACTTTGGTAGCTTGCAATATTTGGCCATGTGGCTAAGATTCTCGCACATGTAGCATCTGATGCTACCGAGGAATGGTGTAAAGGACACAAATCTCTTACTCTCCCTTTTATTCCTCTTTGCGTAAAACCGACATTCAACGGCCTTGTGGCCAAAATCATTACATGAGTTGCAATAACCATAAAAAGAATTGTTATAGCTAATTGTTGCTAAACTTAGAAAAGGTGGTAGTCCTCCTTTGTTGTTTGCTTGGTAGGCCCTTCTATCGAACTGCCTCTTTTGTTGCATGCTTCTCCAATTTGCAACGAAACGCTTAATATTTTGATAGCTGAAGCATCACACATCTCCTAAGGATGAGAATGATCTTCGAGGTGCTTTTCTTTGCTTGAACTTTGGACCCTTCTTCAATTGTTGGCTTTGTTAATGCCTTTATTTCTTATTTCTCTTGCTACTGCTATCATCTGTTTTTCTTGTAGTTGTAACTAAGATAGGTTCTCCTTTATGTAATTGGAAATCTGATTTGAAAGTGGTAGGCATTTGGATACTCTTCAACTAATTGGTTCTCCTCTTTAAATCAATCCTTAATGAAACCATTTCATATTCTAATCTTTCACAATGTTATTCCTTTTCTTTGTACTACTTCCTCACTCCCTATTCAACTCACCTACATCTTCCAATTGGGTTTTTAATCTAATGATTTCTTCATTGAAGGAACATTCCTTCTCATCAAAATATTGGAGAAGCCTTTTCCAATCTCTATTTCTTTTTAGAGATGCTCTATTTCTACCAATGATGCACTAAGTTGGGCTTGATCTTCAACCCATTTCTCCTTTTCTTCATCATTTCTCCATATTTCTATTCCACGCAGTGTATTAAACCTCTCTTAGATCTTTCTTTCAGTATTGAGATCCATGATTTTATCATTGTATCGGTCATGAATATTATCATACATTACACATATGGATTGTGCATCCAATATTTGAGCTTGTTTTGAAAAGGGTTTACCATCAGTACCATTTACCACCATTTTCCAAACTTCATAACCTCAAACATATATTTTTGATTTCACCAAAATTTGAGGCATTGACTCAGAGAGAATCTTGATAACCCATGATTCCCCAAGATCCACTTCCTAGTGATTAGTTTGCAGCAAAGGAACCAACTCTGATACCACTTGTTAGAAATTGTTGGCATTATGTTTCTAGTATGGTTATATGTTACAGATGTTGTACTTGATGGCAATACCCATGGCATGGCTCTCAATATGATGAGAATTAAGAAGTACGCAGGAGAAAAGTTCATGAAATTTTATGCAGAGAAAAGTTTATAAAATTTTATTTCATGTGGAGAAAAGTTCATGGAATTTTATGCAGAGAAAAGTTTATTTCATGTGGGAAAACTTACCTTTGGTCCATGGTAGTTATGGCATCTCCACAGATGTGTTGATCCCTAGTATTGAGTTGATGGTATTGGTTTGTTATGGTTTTGACCCGTGGTATTGGTCCATGATTTGAGGAAGAGCTTGCCTATATAAAGCAAAGGAGATCCTTTGGCTTGTGTATGCTTTTGGGTTGAATATATTAAGATATGAAATATTGGGTTATTGTTTCAAAAGCTTGATCTATATGAAAGTGAAGTGGAAAGTGAATCTGTGAAGGGTGATCTCTCGAGCGTTACAGCTGCGGAAGTGCGGAGGCGCCGTAGGAGACGCCACAGGAGGCGCCAAAGGAGACGCCACAGGAGGCGCCAAAGGAGAAACCACAGGAGGTGCCGCAGGAGGCGCCGCAGGAGACGTTGTAGGAGGGGCCGCAGGAGACACCGCAGGAGGCACTGCAGGAGACGCCGCAGGAGGCGCCACAGGAGACGACGCAGGAGGTGCCACAGGAGACGCCACAGAAGGTGTTCTGGGTTTAGTTTTCTGTTATTGTGGATCTGGTTATCTGGGTGACTTACTGGTACTTGATGATCATTTGATATTTATGGATCCAGTTTGAAAATTTATGAAAAGTGGTCCTTGAAAAGAAGTAGGGGGTTTAGCTCCCTTCCAGGAGAGACTGGAAAACGAGAGAGAGTTGTAGCTCTCTGCAGGTTGCAGCCTGCGTACTGGTAAAGGACTGCACCAGTACAAGACCATTGTAAAAGGAGTTTCTAATTTGAAAGAAGATAGAGACATATTGCAGCAGGTGGTTTTCACCCACATTGGGTTTTCACCTTATATCTGGTGTTCTTTGATGTGACTGTCTGTTTTTCTTGTTCATGCTCATTGTTTTATGGTACTGATATGCAAAAATAATTCAAAGTATAAATAAGGAAGAATTGTTAAAAGGACTAGATAATACTGATTCACCCCCCCTCTCAGTATTATTTCAACAATTGGTATCAGAGCAGGTCCTTCTAAAGAAGCTTGATCGCTTGAAGGAAGATCTTTCATCATGAGCAACTACGAGAGGGAAGCATCCATCAGGCCACCGGTTTTTGATGGAACAAACTTCAATTATTGGAAGGTAAGAGTTACTGCCTATCTTCAATCTCTTGG
>APFE031498001.1:0-19422 GCA_000404065.3 Pinus taeda
TGCTGAAATTTTGAGAAAGGCCTTGTCAAGAGGGAAGTTTGAGTTCCATAAGTGTAGAATAGAGGTGGTTGATAATCCGTTTCTTGCTGAGAGAGGGTGTTGAAAAATGCAGTGTGAAATTCTCAATTTGATTTTTCCTTTGATTAAATTGAGAAAAAATGAATTTCCACATTAGAAGACAACTTGGATGCAGTTAATAGAGGTGACATGGTTCTTGTGACTCAGTTAGATCAATAAATTTGAGTTAGAGGAGTTAAAGCTCAATTAAGCATGTGTGATTGTTAATTTGTAGAAATTAAGGTTAGTTATTTCAAGTTGTCTTCACTTAAACAACTTCTAACAATTGGAGGAACTAGTGGAAAGTTATTTGTTTAATGGGACTTCAGTCAAACTCAGTGTTCATCTAGTTAATTGATCAATCAACCCAAAATAGTTAGTGCATGCAGATAATTCGAGTTCTCCAGTTGTGGTGGAGATTCTAAGGAAATGTAACATCAAGCATACAATAGTAAGTAGAGTACAAGTGTTGCATGAAATTAGATGATCAACCTAGGGAATTTCACAATCAATTTGAGGATTTTACTAAATAATAGGGGCCTAATTTATCAAGGAATTACGTAAGGAAATAGGGGCTCAAGAAGAGGAAGCAATTGACTAAGTTTGGGTCAAAAATTCTGAATGAGAAGAAAGATAGGTCATTCACTTGCAAGTTGTGCTCAGAGCGAGCAAGAAATTGTAATACTTCTTTATTCATCTTCGTAGAAGATAAATTTCCTATTATTGTCTCATATGTTGATGATTTGATTTTAACTAGTGATGAGCAGTTGATTAGATCTTGCAAGGAGGACCTTGCAAGAGAATTTGAAATCAAGGACATGGGTATCATGCACTACTTCCTTGGGTTGGAAGTATGGGAAGGTGATGGGGAACTAGTGACCAACTCGAGGAAGGAGGATGCCACTTCAGGTGAGGAAGTGGATGCTACTATTTATCGATAGCTACTGGGTTCACTAATGTACCTTGTGAACACACGACAAGATATGTGATGTGCATTCAACCAGTTGAGCCAAGCTATGGTTAGGCCAACCAAAGTATTTTGGAAGGAAACTAAGCATGTTTTATGGTACCTTGGAGGCACTACCTAGTTTGGATTATGGTACAGAGAGATAAAGGGAGTGAATCTGTGTGGCTTCATAGATGCAAATTGGGCAAGGAGTCCATCAAATTGAAATAATACATCAGGTGGAATTTTCAATGTTGGGTCTACAACTATTTCATGGTACAACAAGAAGCAAATGTTTGTGGTGCTTAGCTTAGCAGAAGCTAAATACATGGGTGCAAGTCAAGCATCGTGTGAGGTAATATGAGAAAGATACTTGTGGGACTATTTCGCTAGATGATGGATCCAACTATGATCTAATGTGATAATCAGAGTTGCGTCAATCTCTCCAAGAATCATGTATTTGACGATCGATCCAAGCATATAGATATTTGGTATCACCATTTATAGGACTGTGTGCAGAGGTGGATAATCTTGCTACAATAAATTTTGAGAGAGGAACAAGATACTGACATTTTGAAAAAGGCCTTATCAAGAGGGAAGTTTGAGTTCCATGGGTGTAGGATAGAGGTTGTTGATAATCCCTTTCTTGTGAAGAGAGACTGTTGAAAAATGCAACAAGAAATTCTCAATTTGAGTTTTCCTTTGATTAAATTGAGAAAAAATGAATTTCCACATTAGCAGACAACTTGCATGCAATTAACATACATGACATGGTTCTTGTCATTATTTGAGTTAGAGGAGTTAGAGTTCAGTTAAGCATGTGTGATTGCTAATTTGTCGCAATCAAGGTTAGTTATTTCAAGTTGTCTTCACTTAAACTAGTTCTAACTATTGGAGGAACTAGTGGAAGGTTATTTGTTCAATGGGACTTCAGTGAAACTCAGTGTTCATCCAGTTAACTGATCAATCAACCCAAAATAGCTAGTGCATGCAAAGAATTCGAGGTATCGAGTTGACCTTGGGAATTGCACAATCAATTTGAGGATTTTACTAAATAATAGGGGCTTAATTTCTCAAGGAATTGCACAAGGAAATAGGGGCTCAAGCAGATGAAAAAATTGACTAAGTTTGGGTCAGAGCTTCTGAGTGAGTAGAGAGATAGGTTATTCACTTGCAAGTTGTGCTCAGAGTGAGCAAGCAATTGTAATACTTCTTTATTTACATCAAATTCATGTAAGAAAATATAAGGGTTTTTTAACAGTTGCTTTCCACTCGAAAAATATGGTATGTATGTGTGTTTTTCTTATACATGTTTCCACTTGTGGTTTTAAATTGTGAATTGAATTTTAAAAAGCAGTAGATTAAGATTCTGTCTTGTGATTTGACTAAAATTTCATGAGCAGTTGCAATTCTACACCATAATTTCTACATAACAAACAACATATTCTTTGTGAATGTGTTGCATTCCACGTCATCTTGGATTTTGTTTTGGAAATTATTTTTTTCTTATTTTTCTTTATAAAGATAAGAAACATGGTAATATTGTCATGAGGCTCTTCAATATGTGATATTTTGTTTCCCATTCTGAATTCATAGATAATAAGACTTTATATATATATATATATAAATATATATATATATTATATATATATATATATATAAGTGTAGAAGCATTATCGTTTGCGAATATTTTTTTATGGATTCCCTTTTAAAGAAGTTTCTTATGTGAAGGGCATTTGTTTTCCAATATTGGATTTGTTGTCATGGTAGTGGAGATGTATTTTGAGGTATTTAAATAAATTGTGAATATAGATATAACATGTAGTTTTCTAGTGAGAATTTGTATAGTTATTATGATTACTCAAAAAAATCAAAATAATTTAGATTAATCATAACAAAATGCATGTTTTGAACGTTTGAATATTGAACATAGATTTGTGTGCTTGTTTAAGGATTTCATAAATAACTTGTTTAATTAACTGTACAATTGTAATATTTATTTATTTTTCTAATATAATGATTGTCATAGTAGTTGGTTTTTGACAATTCTTAATAATATATTTTTTGTGTATTGGTAATGATGTTTTATAATGGAAAGACAAACTTGGTGTATGTTTGGATGGTTAGTTGAGCTTTTGGATCCTTGTTCAAAAAAGGCGCAATGACTTTTCTTGGATTTTTTTGCATCCTAGATTTTTTTTTGCACTACTTTTAATTTCACTATATTCTTTCTGATCTTCTATGCCATTAATTTCATTATATTGTTTGTGATGTTCCATGTCATTTTTATTTTCTTGTCCTTGTTATAAGTGTTGCAGGTTTTTTTTTGCATCCTAGATTTTTTTTGCACTACTTTTAATTTCACTATATTCTTTCTCATCTTCTATGCCATTAATTTCATTATATTGTTTGTGATGTTCCATGTCATTTTTCTGAGATCATTTTTTGACTATGTTATGAGAATTTAATTGTAATCAATAACTTGTGCCTATAATAATTTATGGAAAAAAAAAAATCTTGTCCTTGTTAGAAGACTTTCCTTGTCCTTGTTTGAAGTGTTCTAGCTTTTTTCGCATCCCAGTTTTTTTTTTGCATCAATTTTAATTTCATTATATTCTTTGCCATTAATTTCATTATATTCTTTGTGATTTTCCATGTCATTTTCCTGAGATCGTTTTTTGACTCAAAAAATTTTGTTTGGTATCCTAGTTTCAAAGACAATCATGTAAATATTTTTTGTTTTCATAGAGGTCGTTGTTTTTTAGAATCATTATATTCTTTCTGATCTTCTATGTCATTAATTTCATTATATTTTTTGTGATCTTCCATGTCATTTTTTAGAGATCATTTTTTGAAGGTGTATGAGAATTTAATTGTAATCAATAACTTGTGCCTATAATAATTTATGCAAACTTTTGTTTGGTATCCTAGTTTCAAAGACAATCATGTAAATATTTTAGGTTTTGATAGAGGCAATTTCTTTTGAGAATGACTCTTTCATGTGTCAAGGTCAAGTTGTCAATGTTTGTGGTCAATTGTATTTAGATGTTGTTGTCCTTTCCACTTGGGTTCAATTTTTGCATCTGACATGTTGAGCTCATAATAAGTATTTCTAGTGAAGACTTCAAACCTTGTTAGCTAAGTCAATTAATTTATTCCCTATCATATAACAATGAGGCTCAAAGTCATAAACTCAACCAGTCACTTACTAAAATTGAACCTAGATGGAGAGGATGCTAGATGGAGAGGATAATAAATTCACTTTAGATTTGACAAATAAATATAAATAGGCTTAGACTTCAATGTCTCCTAGAATAAATAGATTTCAAAATTTAAATATAGAAACTATTGAGTAAAACCAAGATGAATTATTCTCCACAATCTAGTGAAATCTCAAAAGATCCCATTAAATGTTCAATGCAAAAATACCTCTAACATAGCCCAATGCACCAGATAAATTATGTTTTAATTAGGCCTAGAATAATTTTTATGCTGCATTGAATCACATAAAACAAGACTAGCTATATTTGGTCAGGAAAAAATTGCAGTGGAAAACAAATCAATGAATCGAAGCTTTGCTCTCATACTGAATCACATAAAACTAGACTTTATATTTGGTCATAAAGAATTTGCGGTGGAAAACAAATCAATGTAAGCAATGGGGATTGTGCCTTACATGTAGTAATAAGGAAATGTGAAATTAAAGAATTGTCACTGACATATTAGCTGAATGTGCAAAATAGTTAAATAGTTGAATCTCCCAAATACTGCGTGGCTCTTTAGGATTCTGGACTATACCATCCAATTATAAGGGAATTGTTTCCATTTTTGTGATTGACCAATAAAGTGGCAAAATTATAATTTAGCACAGTATTACCAGTATTACTTTCAAATGGTGACTGCAAATTTATCCTCAAATGCCGAGGAAACAAAAAAAAAAGAATGAACAAGATGAAATATGAAGAAAATGTTCCCTTTACATGTGTTTTACAGTTTCAGATCCAAAGAAGGCTTCCTTTTCGTATTGCTTGAACCAATAGACTTCTCCTCGGTGAATATAAAAGGCTTCCTTTTCCTCTTGCTTGATTCAGTAGGTTTCTCCTCAGCCAATATATGGGCCTCAGATCCTTTTGCACCATCCAAAAGCGATTGAAAATGTGTGGGCATCCTTCCTAGATCATCAAAACCAATCGAAATGGTGTCTGGGTTAACTGTGTTGAAATCGTAATTTCAACTGCGCTCCAGCGATAAGCAGTCCAACGATCCAGCAAATGAACAAAGCAGCAGCTTGCGACTTCAGCGAGGAGAACGACTTAAGCGATGACCGAACTGCCGATATCGCATTGGCGAAATCGAAGTGGAGCATTATAAAGTTTTTATTATTATTTGGAATGAGCGATCGCCGATATCGCTATCGGCATATCGCTATCGGCGGAAACCAAATGGGCAGCATTTACCATGCGATAAGTTGTGACCCAATATCCCGGACCCGATGGGTATTCAACATTTCGCTTAATATTATTTCGGGTCCGCCAGTGGGTTGTTCCATGTTTTTTTTATGAATTTCAGGCATATATTATAATATATACAATCGGAGGTATCGGGCCATATTGTGATCGGGATTTCGCAATCGGGGAAACCATGGGTGCACATATGTGTGCCATGCGATGAAGCTCGGACCCGATGGATTTCCAAAACCATATTGTATAATGGTTGAAGTAAAGGTCTGGAAAATAAATTTGACGTGAAGTAAAAGTCTCCTTACCGCCGTTTATCCCAGTAAAACAGTAAATGCAATTTACTGTAGGTTGGTAAGTTTTTTGATGAAGTTTTTAATTTTGCGTTAGCAGGAGTATGGGCATGGATAAATGTCAGTAAAATCATTTAATTCTTACTATTTTCTCTTACGGAAGTATGGCGAGTGAAAAATGAATGTAAGTTTTGGGTTGTCATATATATGTGTAATTTTTGTTTTATATTTTTTTAAGAGAGGTGTGAAGCACAGCAGTGTGCTTGTAATTCTCTGAATATGCAATTGGAGTTACGAAGCAGCATAAGTAAAAATTCATGTGTAATTTTTCAGAAGTGAAATTCAAGTGGTGAATCCCTCTCCGAGAGAGGAAGTTTATAATCTGTAACTGCATTTTCTTTTAATAGAAATCCTTGGTGTGTGTATGCAAACTCTGTCCTCTGTGCTCAGGAATTTTTTTTATGTTTCCGCTGTGTTAAAATTCCTGTTGAAAAAGGAAAACAGAGCATTGTCTCTGTGTGTGAATTTTTATTGTTGTTTTTGGGATTTTACCAGAAAAATCTCCAACAGTGGTATCAGAGCAGGTTTAGGCTCTTTGAAGACATTCAAAAAAGTTGTAGGAAGGATTTTTGTTGCAGCAACTTCTCCAACAAAGTGAAGACTCAGCAAAAGAATCCAGGTATCTCTCAGACAAGTTTTTATGTTACTGCTGAAAGAATAGTCAGTATTTTAAATACAGAGTCAAGAATTTAGAAGCATAGCTGAGAATGCAAGGAATGGCTAGCACAAGCACTAGCATGGGTTTGTTTAACCCTCAATTCCCACAGTTTAATGGGACAAACTATGACTATTGGGCAATAACCATGAAAGCCCTGTTTGCCTGTCAAGATTTATGGGAACTTGTTGAAGATGGTTTTGATGAACCAGCAAATGAGAATGAGTTTAACAAATTAACTCAGGCAGAGAAAGACCTATTGAAGAGCAATAGGAAGAAGGATTCAAAAGCCCTTGTATTTTTGTATCAAGCATTAGACAAGAGTGTGTTTCCAAGGATAGCAGGAGCTAAGACATCGAAAGAAGCATGGCAAACTCTCAAGACAGCTTACCAAGGCATGGAGAAAGTGAGGATAGCAAAACTACAGTTGCTGAGGAGAGATTTTGAGAATCTGTGCATGAAGGAGTCAGACTATATTGACTCATTCTTCACACATGTAATTGGTATGGTCACACAAATGAGGACTCATGGAGAAACCATTGAAGAAAGGAGGATTGTGGAGAAAATATTGAAGGTCTTACCCTCAAAGTTTGATGCTATAGTCACCACCATTGAAGAGACCAAGGATCTCTCAAACTTTTCAGTTGATGAGCTACATGCATCACTGATAACACATGAGCAGAGATTGAGTAGGAATCAGAACTCATCTCTAGAGCAAGCCTTCAAGACCCAGATGTCCTTTGGAAGAGGAAGAGGTCAAGGCAGAGGAAACAAGAGAGGAAGAGGCAGAAGCCAGAACAGAGGTGGAAGGAACAGTCCAGCAAATGCTCAAGGAAGAGGCAGCAATCCAAATCAGAACCAAGGCCAAGGCAGTAGTCAACAAAGAGATCAACATCATGCTCAAGGACAAAGGTATGAAAAATCCAATGTCCAATGCTATTATTGTAAAAAGTATGGGCATTATGCCAGTGATTGTAGGAAGAAGCAGCATGATATGAGTAATAGACAGAATGCAAATGTTACTAGAGAGAACATCAACCAAACTAATGTATTGTTAGCTTGTAACATGGCTGAAACAAATAGTGAAGACATATGGTTTTTAGACTCAGGTTGCAGCAACCATATGACAGGAAATATAGCTCTCTTTTTTGCCCTAGATAAAAATATGAAATCAGAAGTCACACTAGGAACTGATAGCAAAGTTTCTGTTATGGGAAAAGGGGAGGTAAAAATATTTACAAAGCAAGGAGAAAGGAAAACCATAGCATATGTCTATTATGTCCCCGGAATGAGATGTAACCTCTTGAGTATTGGACAGCTTGTTCAAAAGGGTTACAATGTTTACTTTGTGAATGATGTGTGTACCATCATGGATACACCACCCAACAAAGGGTGCATTTCTGAAGTGAAGATGACAAGGAACAGGATGTTCCCTTTCAGGATCAGGGCAGATTTGAAAAACAAAAATGAAATTGCAGCAGTGACCCAAGAGGCCTTCCAAAGCGTGCCAAAGGATGAAAATTGGTTGTGGCACTTGAGATTTGGACATCTCAATTTTGGAGGTCTAAACTTGTTAAGTAGAAAAGGAATGGTGAAAGGATTACCATTGATAGAGAAACCGGACAGCCTATGTGAAGGCTGCATTTTGGGAAAACAACATAGAGAAAGTTTTCCATCAGGTAAAAGCATAAGGGCAAAGGCACACTTAGAGATCATCCACTCAGATTTATGTGGACCGATGCAAGCTGCATCATTAGCAGGTAACCAATATTTCCTAACTTTTATTGATGATTTTACAAGAAAGACTTGGATTTACTTTCTCAAAAACAAAAGTGAAATGTTTGAGAAATTCCAAAACTTCAAAGCACTTGTGGAGAACCAAAGTGGGCTACATATCAAAGTTTTCAGAACTGATAGAGGAGGAGAGTATATCTCCAAAGAATTCCTAAGATTTTGCAGAGAAAATGGAATTCACAAACAATTTACAGCTAGGTACACTCCACAGCAAAATGGAGTTGCTGAAAGGAAGAACATGACCATCATGGATATGGCGAGGAGCATGTTGAAGGCAAAGCATTTGCCAAATGATTTTTGGGCTGAAGCTGTAAATTGTGCAGCGTATATTTTGAACAGGTGTCCTACAATAGCTGTGATGAATAGAGTGCCGGAAGAAGCATGGAGTGGGAGAAAGCAAGGAGTCACCCACATGAGAGTTTTTGGATGTGTGGCCTATGCACACATTCCAGATCAGCTAAGGAGGAAGTTGGACAGCAAAGGGGAGAAATGTCTTTTCATTGGATACAGTGAAGAATCCAAAGCCTACAGGTTGTATATCCCATCAACCAAGAAGTTGTTTATCAGAAGAGATGTTCAATTCATTGAAGAGGAAGCTTCAGATGGAAGCATAGAGAAAACAGTGAATGTTAAAAAATGTTTGTCTCATGATGAAGATGATGGGGAGGTGGCTGAAATGCATCCCCAAATAGCAGTGCCAAGACAAGGACAGCAAGGGACACCATTGAGGCTAAATGAGAGTGCTTCTCCAAGCACACCACAAAGTGGAAGTTCAAGTGCATCTTCAAGCACTTGCACACCAAATGAAAGAGGTAAGAAATTTAGAAATTTAAGTGACATTTCTGATGAAGGAATGAATTCCTTATTTGCCTTGTATTGTCATGTTGATGATCCTATTCATTTCGAAGATGCAATCAAAGATAAGAAATGGATAGAAGCTATGGATGAGGAAATGAATGCCATAAAAAGAAACAAGACATGGGAGTTGGTTGTGCTACCAAAAGGTAAAGAAGTCATTGGAGTTAAATGGGTCTATAAGACCAAGAGTAATGCTGAAGGCAAAATTGAAAGACACAAGGCAAGGCTGGTTATAAAGGGATACAAGCAGCAGTATGGGAGAGACTATGAGGAAACTTTCGCACCGGTTGCAAGAATGGAAACCGTGAGAGTAGTGCTATCCATATCAGCACAAAATAAGTGGAAAGTTTACCAAATGGATGTAAAGTCAGCATTCTTAAATGGAGTGTTAAAGGAGGAGGTTTACATTGAGCAGCCTCTAGGCTATGAGAAGAAAGGCCAAGAGCACAAAGTGTGCAAATTGAAGAAAGCTCTTTATGGGCTGAAGCAAGCGCCAAGAGCATGGTACAGTAGGATAGATTCCTATCTACTGGAGAAATGGAATTTGCAAAGTGTGAGGGAGAACCCACCGTCTACATCAAAGAAAAAGGATGTAAAATTTTAATTGTTTTTGTTATATTTGATGATGTGATTTTAAGGTAATGATGTACCTCATTGAAATTTTTAAGTAGTATGAAAGAGGAATTTGAAATGCTGACATGGGGTTTGCTGAGTACTCTTGGAATAAAGTAGATCAAAATGAAATGGAATTTTTATCTCTCAAGCAAGATATGTAAATGAATGTGGACATATTTAACATGAAGAGTGCAGGCAACAGTCACTCCCACAGTAATGGGATTAAAACGTCAGGGAAGAGACAGCAGCAAGGATTTTGATCCTAGTTTGTACAAGAGCATAGCTGGCAGCCTCATGTATTTGACTGCAACTAGGCCGGATATAATGCATGTTGTTAGTTTAATTTCCAGATTCATGGAGAGGCCAAAAGAAGCACATTGGTAGGCAGCAAAAAGAATTCTGAGGTATGTTAAAGGTACTAAAAGGTTTGGCATCTTATATAATGTCTCAGAACGTTCAAATTTAGTTGGATACACCGATAGCGATTGGGCTGGAAGTGTAAATGATCGGAAAAGCACTTTCGGTTATGTCTTTCACATGGGTTTAGGAGCCATTTCATGGGCTTCTAAGAAGCAACCCATTGTGGCATTGTCTACAGCAGAGGCAGAATACGTGGCAGCGACAGCAACAGCATGTCAAGAAGTTTGGATGAGAAGAATGTTAAGGAGCTTAGGCTAAGAGTAGGCAAAAGCAACAATGATTTTTTGTGACAATAGCTCAGCTATTGCATTGTCCAAGAATTCTATGTTTCACAAACGAATGAAACACATTGATACAAGGTTTCATTACATCAGAGAATTGATGAACAATGGAGAAATCATTTTACATCATTGCAGCACTCAGGAACAAGTCGCAGACATCCTGCCCAAGCCATTGGATCAGAAAAGCTTTGAATTTTTGAGGAAGTGTTTGGGTATGACTGAATGCCCAACAGTTGAAATTAAAGGGGAGTGTTGAAATTGTAATTTCAACTGTAGTTCTTACCTTGTGATGCGAAGAGATCGCAGATACGTTTGGAGCTTCCATTTTGTTCACTTGATTTCTGCGATTGCGATGGTGCGATGCGATCCGATCGCAAATCGTAGATCGCACTGATATAATAGTGTTCCATTTCTCCTCCCGCAAATTGTGATTGTGCGATGCGATCCAATTGAAGTTAACAGTTGAAGTACATGCCTGCAACAAATAAATTTGACGTGAAGTAAAATTTTCTTACCGCCAGTTTTGTCAGTAAAACAGTAAATGAAATTTACTGTGGGTTGGTAAGTTTTGGTAAAGATTTTAATTTTGTTTCAGCGGGAGTATGGGCACAAGGTTGGTAAAAGCATTTAAGTTTATTGTTTTTCTTTTACGGAAGCATGGCAAGAGAAAACGGATGTAAGTTCTTTTTTGTTCTCATATATATATGTAATGTTTCTTGTTAAGAAATGTTAGATAGAAGGGAAAAACGCAGCAGCGCGTATGATAATATACACATTAGTGTAAATGAAATGTAATTGAAAAAGTGAGGCACATCAGTGCATATGAAAAAGTTCTGAATATGCAAAAAGGAGCACGCAGCAGCGTGAGAAAACTCTGTGTAATTTCCACACAGCAGTGAATGTAAACTTTCTATAGTTGAACACTGTTTTACAACAGTGAATATAAAAGAGATTTTTACACACAGCAGTGTAAAATCTCAGGAGGAGGAGACAAAGTATTTGTTTTTTGTTGAAATGTTATTGGTGAATCTCTCCGAGTGAAAGAGGATGAATTTTGTATCAGTGTTTTATTTATGAATGCAAAGTTTTTTTTGTGTGAGAAAAACTATGTCTGCTTAGAAATTTTTTAAAGCTTCCCTGTGCCAAAGATCCTGGAGACCAAATCAGAGCATTGTCTCTGTGTGCATTTTTTGTTGTTTTTGGGATTTTAACAGAAAAATCCCCAACATGTTTGACAGTTAAAGGAACTCCATAGGCGTTTTTTCAGCAGGAGCCACCAGAATTGGCTGCAGTGTAGTTACGGACAAGCCAGTGAAGTGCTCAACTCCATGCTCAAAGTCTCCCATTATAAAGCGCTGGCTGTCGGACTCTGTAGTGATAAACTATAGGAGAAAGTCGAATAAGAAGCTAAGAAGAGTGACATCTGAAATTCATCTTCCGATCTATCACATAGAGATTCAGCAATAGGATCGTCCCTCTGTTTCAGATGTGTATAAATATGGGCGTTGTCTATCTTGGCCACGATTCGACAGGATGGCAAATTTCAGAAAATTAAAAAAAAAATTTGATCGTTGTAGTGTATAAATAGTTTTTAATAATAAAAATGAATTCATCACCGTAAAAAAAAACCTCTCAAATACTTAAAATTGTAAGCTGCATTGCTGAAACACCAGATTTCAAAAAATTTCAACCCGATTTCATCAAAATCTTCCCCTGATTTCGATGATTTTCCGGTGAAATTGTGAAAATATGATAACGATATCAAGGAAAATATGGAAAAGAGTGGTTACGCACACCTCTCATGTACATCCTGTCACAACTTTCATTGATGTGACCTCATGTTTCAGGAAAAAAACATCCATAATATTTCCACAACCGCCCAAATCATGCCTTTACGCTTTGATAGATTCGTTTGCAAGATGGCGATTTCCCAACTTTCATCGAGATTCATCCTGTTTACAAAAAATATTTTGATAATGTTGTACCGTCTTTAACTGTAACTGAATGATTTATAGCGGATGAGTGCAATTCTATGGCATTTAATTCAGTTGCCCAAATCATGCCTTTATGCTTTGATAGATTCGTTTGCACGATAATGATTTCTCAACTTCCATCGAGATTCATCCTGTTTAAAAAAAAAAAATTTGATAATGTTGCACAGTCGATAACTGTAACTGAATGATTTGTAGCAGATGAGTGTAATTCTACGGTATTTAATTCAGTTTTTTAATATGATGGAACTAATAATTGATAATTAATATTTGTGGAGTTATAGTTTTATTAATGTATGGAGTTAGTATATACTATTTATTGATTTTTATATTTGGTTAAAAATATGGATTGGCATATATTACCCATGCATTAATGGAGCTATGCTTCCACAAATATTGATAGCCCAAATAGTTGACTTGTTAGGGTTTTCTACTATACATGCTCATGCTAACATCATCTAGATGGGCATGGCTATGTTATTTGTACTATTAAACCCCATTGGGAATCCACTCACTTGAATTTTGGTGATTAAATACATTCCCTCTCATTTCAATTTTGAATTATCAAAAAGTTGTGCTTAATGAATAACATTCTTATTGTTTGTTCATGTTTGAGATAGCTTGTGACCACTTGGTTAAGACAATCATGAAATGAGCAGGCGCTTGCCCACATCATCTATCTGCTTATCAGTGACTACAACGGTAAAATGTTTCTACTTTTAGTTATGAATGTGTAGCTACCGGTGCTTTTGTGATATTCTAAATCACGTTTTTACAGTTTCTCTTTTAACAGCTCCGGCTTCAACCTCTCCTCTGCTTATCCATCAAGGGTGTTCTTGCAACAAGGTCTAGTGCTACGAATAGTATGGCTATTGCTACGAATTGAATTTAATTGATATCTCCTTTCATTAAAAGATTTGAAAGAAACAAGTATAATCATAACACAATTTTTAGCTTTGTCTTAAGTACAACAATTTTCCATGATCGAGTCAGAGGAAACTTCCTCGTTTATATTACAAAGGAGAATTACAATGAAGTCTTACAAGATAAGGAATGAGTTCTTTTTTATTCAAGAAAAAGTCCTCTATCTTTGAGGGAGAAGCCAAAAATTATGTTGTTGTAACCAATGCCTTATTGTAGGAACAACTCCCTCTTGGATCATGTCTTTTAGCCAAAAAAATTGTTCTAGATGCGACTGCCCTACGTTAGTGTTCAAAACCCTTGTTTATCACAAAGTCTTGCTCCACAAATTGTTAACTTAATTATAGATAAAAATGAACTCGCTTTCTATATCATTATGACATAATTTCATAAATAAATAAGTTTCACCAAATTCTGAGTTATGATAAACAAAAGGATATAAATGTGGACAAAAAAGGATAACAAAATGGTATAAGAGATAAGGAATTAAATGGGAGAAATAAGACAATTATATAACCAAGCAATAACATAGTTAAATGATTGAAGCAATCTCACGATTTTGTGGGTCATATTAATGAGTCTCTAGCTCCTTGTGAATTTTTCAATGGGGGTTATTAATAATTAGGATTTTATTTTGAATAATGTTAATGAAAATTATTTATATTTAAACTTTATGAAGGAAAATTTTAAGAAAATGTTTTTTTTATAAGTCGAAAATTTCTACTAGTTCAAATTAGTGATACATCATGAGGGGCTCCATGCCAATAACATTCTGGCCTCATTTTTGCCAAACTTGTTGGCTACAAGATAATAACAAAACCCCATAATGAACAAAAGAATTGAGCTAGAAAACCACATATAAATAGCCTAAAAGTACCAAAAAATTTCAAGAACCTCGAAGCAAAAAAAATTCATCACTGATGTGGAAGGTGAGTGAGAATTATGTTATCCTGTCTATGATTTGGTAATAGAGTAGGACTAAAATCACAATGAATATGGCCTTCCATATGTTCTAATCTACCTCACAGTTGCTCCATTCTCTCATGAATCTGCTTATAGCCACGACGAAGAGAGGCTAGCCTATCCATCATCCACCATTGATTTTGTTGAAGGCCATTCATGAATTCGATCACCTGATTATGGTCCTCATGCATGTCTTGAAGAAGTTGTTCCATGATCAATGTATTATGATGAAGACGTTTAACCAAAGAGTCAAATGGGTGGGGGGGGGCGGGGGTGTTGAAAAATGTGTAACTCGGTTCGGTTTTCATAAGTATGAAATGTAATTTTGTAAATTATAAAATGAAAAGAAATTATTATTATTGGAGCATGGGTCATGCTCAAGTTATTTTATTTATAGGTCAAGCACCCATTGAGTGCTTCTAGGGCTTGTCCTAGGTTTAAAAGTCATTGTCACATATTGAAGACCATATGGGCACATTGTATCTTGTAAATAAAATTTGTTTTTGTCTTTAAAGAGTCGAAATTCCCTCCAAGGTCAAATCAACCTAGAAGTTGTCAAGTCGGCCTACATGAAGAGCCACGTCTACCCTTGAAGAAGCTTGTATATAGAGTGGAACTCATCCTCCATTAGACACAATCACTCACATATCATTTGATGTGAAGAAGAGGACTAAGAGAGGTTGAAGAAGAAGGACGAAGAAGAAGTTGAAGGAAGTTGGAAAGAACAAAGTTCGTTCTTCACATTAAATGCTCCAAAAGACTTGGAATATGTAGATCTCCATTGAGATACAAAAATATATATTAAAAATGTATGAATGAGAATGATGATACAATTGGGAATGAGGGCCCTGTATATATATATATATATATATATATATATATATATTATATATATATATAGTCAGTGTTGAAAATAGCAACAAGAAATGTTAAAATTAGCATTGTTAAAGATAGCATTTCAGGATATTCCAATTTTAATTTGTCCTTGAATTAAAATTTGAATTTAGTCTCACCAGCTATTTGAAAAATAATTAATTAATTAATCCCGAGTTAATTAGTTGGAGAAATTCAAACATGAAGTCTTTGTGAAGTCATCCAATAGTTATCCCTTTGATTGAGGAAATTATTCTTTAATTAAGGAGATAAGGATGAGTTGTATTTGAGTTGTAATTAGTTAGCTCAGTTAACTGAGTTAAGTCCAGTTAGATTAGTTCCAAACAGTTTGTGGAACTGATTGTGAGTTCAGTGAGTTAATGCATGCATGCATGAAACTAGTGTACTCCAGATAACTGAATATTCTCTCATAAATAACTCATGCATGTCAGTTCAGACAAAGGCCCAATTGAGATTAAAGGTAGGGATAGTGTACTATCAGTTGCAAGAATTTTCCTATAAGAAAATCTCTTGCATGCAGAAGGAATTCATTCCTTGAGGATTGCACAGTTTTACAATGTGTTGGAGTAGTGTGTGAGATCAGTGTCACACAAGGTTACAACAGGAGCACCCAGGGAAAACAACGCAAGGAAATAGGAGGCTTAGAGGACAGAGGGAAATGCATATGAGTTGTCTAGTCTGTCTATGAGAAGTGAGAGGGATTGTACTGAGAGCTAGATAGCTATGAGAGCTAAAGCTTTGTGTAATCCTGAGATTTTTCCACCTGTAAGATAATACAGATAGTGGGGTTTTTAGCTGAGGCTTTCCCCAGAGTATTCTTCTGTGTTTCATGTGTGATTGTTTCTTCTTCTCTGTTATATGTGTTCTATTTGATCTTGCTCAAATCGATTAAGATTCCGCAAGTTTGATTGTAGAAGTAGATTAAGTATTGTTCTTTAGTCTATTGCATAATCAGGTTAATCTACAATGAGAATTTCTACATGGTATTAGAGCTGTTGACAACATATTGAGAAGCGAAAATTTGAAGGTTGAAGTTCTTGATTGCAGGTACAAAATTGAATTCTTATCACATCTCAAAGTTCTCCAATGGCATTAAATGGATTGAGACTCGAGTATGCACTGGATGACAACTCAAATTACATAGCATGGAAGGATTGCATGGAAGCAGTATTAGAAGACAATGGTTTGAAGGATTTCATTGATCAAGAAATCCCCAAGCCAGCAGTAGCTAATGCCCAAGAATTGGCGGAATGGAAGAAGTGTGTGGCGAAGGCGAGGAGGATTCTTCTGGAGGGAGTTCAAGACCATATTGTCTCAAGTATCCATGGGAAGGAGACTACATTCTCAATGTGGAAGACATTGAAGGACCTATATCAAAACAACAATGACCAGAGGAAACTGGCGCTCAAGGACAAGCTTCAGAAAATCAAGTGTGAAAAGGGCGACACTATTTCTACATATCTGAACAAGCTCACCACCTGTAGAGATGAGCTT
Source organism: Pinus taeda (assembly GCA_000404065.3). NCBI lineage: Eukaryota > Viridiplantae > Streptophyta > Pinopsida > Pinales > Pinaceae > Pinus > Pinus taeda. Next base: position 16,700 of record APFE031498001.1, read on the forward strand.
GGAAGTGTAGGAATGACTACAACCGATGATTTTATGGTGAGTCTTGCTCTCCTCGGTCTTCCTAAGAGCTGGCATAGCTACTAGGACTCAGTGAATGGAAGAGAGAAACTGCTAGATTGGGAACGACTGTGATCGGATCTAATGCAGGAGGAGATCAGGAGGAGCACCAGAGATGGTTCTTCATCTAAGCATGATGATGAAGATAATCTAGCCTTAGCCAGTAAGGCAAGGCAAGGGAAAGGGAAGGATTCCCATTCCAAATCGAGTTCTTCTCATGGTGGGAAGAAGATTGACAAATCTAAAGTGAGATGCTTTAATTGTCATGAGGTGGGCCATTATGCAACTAATTGTCCATTGAAGAAATCCAAGAAGGGATCCTCCAAAGGATCAGAATGTGAGGCACTGGCCTCTCAGTTCAAATTGGATTTTACCCTGATTGCATGCATGGTTTCATCAATGGTGGGTTGTGTTTGGTACCTGGACAATGGAACCTAATTCCACATGACCAACGATAAGAGTTTATTTAGTACCTTGGAGGAGAAATACCTCAAGGTGCGCATAGAGATGGTCGATGATGGAAAGTACCATGTTTCAGGTGAAGGTACGATTGTGTTTCAGAGGGAGCATGGAGCTCCTCTCACCTTGAATGATGTAAAGTATGTGCTTGGACTGAAAAAAAACTTCGTATCGGTCGCGATGTTGGAAGACGAAGGCTATGATGTAGTCTTTAGCAAAGGAAAGACATTCCTGAGACACATAGCCACGGGTTAGACCAAGAGGATTGGGATTCGAGTGAAGAATCTCTACAAGCTGGAGGTAGATGACTGTGCTGCATTGAGTTCCAAAGCAAAATTGATGCAAAGCCAAGATATTGGCGAGTTACGGCATAGGTGGTTGGGCCACTTGCATAATGGGGCCTTGAAGATAATGCAACAGATTTATAACGGACTTCCCAAAGGTAAACTTGAGCAAGTGGAAAAATGCAAAGGTTGTACCTTGGGTAAGTATGCAAAATCTTCCTTTCACGATCGAGACAGTCGAGCTGAAGCAATCTTGGAGCGAGTTCATACAGATGTGTGTGGACCATTCTCGACAGCCTCCATCGCTAAACAAAGGTATTATGTGATTTTCATTGATGATTTTTCTCGTAAATGCTGAATCTATTTCATGCAGAAGAAGGATCAAACCTTCTCAAAGTTTTGTGAGTTCAAAGCTTTGGTTGAGAAAGAATCAGGAAAGAAGATCAGGGCCTTAAGAAGCGACAATGGTGGAGAGTATGTCTCTCAATAGTTTAAGGACTTCTGTGCAGCAGAAGGAATTAAACGGGAGTTGACGGAAACCCATAACCCACAGCAGAATGGGGTGGCCGAAAGGAAGAACAGAACAATTGTGGGGGAAGCTCGGGCAATGCTACATAACCAAGGCCTACCACTTCATTTGTGGGCTGAGGTATGCAACACGGTGGTCTATTTGCAGAATAGAAGCCCGCATCACATACTAAGGATGAAGACACCAGAGGAAGATTTCTCTGGGAAGAGACCAGATGTGGGTCACTTCAGAATCTTTGGCTGATCGATTTATTTCCATGTGACCAAGGATGCCCAGAAGAAACTTGAGCCGACAGTGGATTTGGGGATACTTGTGGGGTACACTGGTACACCCAATAACTATTGGGTGTATTTTCCTGCCAGTAGGAGGACAATGGTTCACAGATATCTTAAGTTTGATGAGCAGAAGGCCATGCGAGTTTCCCTTGAGAGGGAGATCCAACTACAGGTTGTGGAGGAAATTTTGATTCCTAAGGAGGAGGAGCCTCAGATTGATGCGGAGCAGTCGTACGCAGAGGTTCCAAGAGTGGAGACATCCACTCAAGCAGTGTCTTCCAGAGATGGGTGAAAGGGCACAAGAGAAGCTGACGGATTGTTGTCGAATGTGAGAGAGAATGTGGGAGAACCATCTTCTCAGCGCAGACAGAGGAGGTCACCTGATAGGTACACTGGATACATTGCCCTTGTTGGGGAATGTGTTGAGACTGAGCCATATTCCTTTGAGGAAGTAGTGCAATAGCTGATTTGGGTTGATGCTATGGTGGAGGAGTATGACTCCATAGTTCGGAACAGTGTTTGGGATGTGGTTCCAAGATCGGAGAACAAGTCAGTTATGAGTTCCCATTGGCTTGAAAAGGTAAACGAAGCTGTCGACGGTAGTGTGGAGAAACATAAGGCAAGATTTGTTTCCTCTGGTTTCTCACAGGTCGAGGGGATCGACTATGATGAGACTTTTTCTCTTGTAGCAAGGTACTCATCTATTAGATCGATGTTAGCACTATCAACACAGATGGGTTGGAAGGTCCATCAGATGGATGTGAAGATTGCATTCCTCAATGGCAAGATTGAGGAAGGGGTATACATAGAGTAGCCGGAAGGTTTTGAGACCTTCATGAGTCGCATGTGTGCCAACTCAAGAGAGCTTTTTGCGGGCTGAAGAAAGCACCTCGTGCTTAGTACACCAGGATCAACAACTACTTCACCAGGTTGGGCTTCACCAAGAGTGAAGCGGATGCAAACTTGTACCACATCATGGTAGAAGGTAATCAGTTGATCATTGTTCTTTATGTTAATGATCTGATATTGACAGGTGATGATCATTTGATCATGTCTTGCAAGGAGGACCTTGCAAGAGAGTTCGAGATGAAAGACATGGGTCTCATGCACTACTTTCTA
>APFE031498001.1:20796-40294 GCA_000404065.3 Pinus taeda
GAAGTCAATATGCATCGCACCCTGACAGTGGAGCAGTCAATATGGTCCAGTTTTGGCCAATTCTTGATGGTTTTTCAGGTGGAACTTCTGGGGAATGATGTAATCAGTTGACCATGATCCTTTAGGGTATGAAACAACACTTTTAGGGGTTAAAGAGCCCTAGTTTATTGACATATAAGATAGGGTTTGCAGTGCCCAAATATGTCTATAACAGGAGGATGCTACTTCAGGAGAAGTAGTAGAAGCTAATGTATGTTGGCAACTTGTGGGTTCACTGATGTACTTAGTGAACACATGACCAGATTTGTGCTATGTAGTGAACTAGCTGAGTCAAGATATGGTTCATCCTACCAAGCTATTTTGGAAGGTAGCGAAGCGTGTTTTGAGATACCTCAGAGGCACATCTCAGTATGGATTATGGTACAAACAATTAGAGGGAGTGAAGCTAGAGGGCTTCACAGATGGAGATTGGGCAGGGAGTCTATCAGATCAGAAGAGAACATTAGGAGGAATTTTAAACCTTGGTTCAGCTGTAGTTTCTTTATACAATAGGAAATAGAGGTCAGATGCACTCAACTCAGTAGAGACTGAATACATGGCTGCAAGTCAGGCAACATTTGAAGCCATTTAGATGTGGAAAATTCTAGTTGGTTTTTTTGATCAAAGGATGGATCCAACTGTGATCTATTGTGATACTTAGAGTTGTATCAAACTCTTTGAGAATCTATTATTTCATGACAGGTCCAAGAATGTCGACATTTGGTATCGTCATCTCAAAGGCTGTGTGGCGAGGAGGATCATGTTGTTGTAGTATATTTCGACCGAGGAGCAAGATGCTGACATTTTAACTAAGGCATTGTCAAAGTGTAAATTCAAGTTCCATAGAGACAGGATCGGGGTGGAAGATAATCCATTTCTTGTTGAGAGGGAGTGTTGAAAATATAAACAAGAAATGTTAAAAATAGAAATGCTAAAAATAGCATTGCTAAAGATAGCATTTCAGGATATTACAATTTTGTTTTTTCCTTGAATTAAAATTCGAATTTAGTCTCACCAGCTGTTTGAAAAATAATTAATTAATTCATCCTAAGTTAATTAGTTGGATAAATTCAAACATGAAGTCTTTGTGAAGTCATGCAACAGTTATCCCTTTGATTGAGGAATTTATCCCTTAATTAAGGAGAGAAGGATGAGTTGTATTTGAGTTGTAATTAGTTAGCTTAGTTAACTCAGTGAAGTCCAATTAGATTAGTTCCAAATAGTTTGTGGAACTGATTGTGAGTTCAGTCAGTTAATGCATGCATGCATGAAACTAGTGTACTCCAAATAACTGAATATTATCTCATAAATAACTCATGCATGTCAGTTCAGACAAAGGCCTAGTCGAGATTAAAGGCATTGACAATGCACTATCAGTTGCAAGAATTTTCCTATAAGAAAATATCTTGCATGTAGAAGGAATTCATTCCTTGAGGATTGCGTAGTTTTACAGTGTGTTGGAGCAACGTGTGAGATCAATGTCACACAAGGTTGCAACAGGAGCACCTAGGGAAAACATCGCAAGGAAATAGGAGGCTTGGAGGATAGAGGGAAAGGCATATGAGTTGTCTAGTCTGTCTATGAGTAGTGAGAGGGATTGTATTGAGAGTTGGATAGCCATGAGAGCTAAAGCTTTGTGTAATCCTGAGATATTTCCACTTGTATGATAATACAGATAGCGGGATTTTTAGCTGAGGCTTTCCCCAAAGTATTCTTCTATGTTTCATGTGTGATTGTTCTACTTCTTTGTTATATGTGTTATGCTTGATCTTGCTCAAATAGATTAAGCTTCCGCAAGTTTGATTGTAGTAGTAGATTAAGTATTGTGCTTTAGTCTATTGCATAATCAGGTTAATCTATAGTGAGAGTTTCTACAGTGAGGAAGTACCCCTTCATGAAGAGTCATGTCTGTAGAGACATGTATCTTTGTTTAACTAATTATTATTATTATGTTTATTATTTATTATCCATATTTATTATTTCACATAATTATATTCATAACGTTTCCTTCCTCTTCAAAAATATTTGTCCTCAAAGCTAGTTGCTGAAAGGGTTTTATTTCTTTTTCTGCTATGGATGTCTTCTTCTTGATCTTTTTTCTACTACAAATGTCTTCTTGTCTCGGAACAATCATCTTTGTCGGTACAAGTTGATATAATCCTCTAAGTGACAAACAAAATTATCACGCTAAGGGATCAGACCATCCTAAACTAATATTCTCTTGAATCTTGCAGTGACCGAAAACTTGTGATGAATTGTTATCACATGAATGGATTTAACTTACATTAGTATTCTTAAGAACATCAGTTTATTGTTTCTGTTCGAAATACGTAACTTGATTTAGTTGTCTACTATCATGATTCAAATGTTGATAAGGAATTTTAGTGATTTGATTTTCCCTTATCTTGCTTGTGTCGTTTCCTTTATTTGTTTGAAGTAATTGATTTCCTTTAGCTACGAAAGTTGCATGGTTAATTTCTGGATCTTCACTCAAATCTTTTATTGTTGGACTACAACTTTTGAGCACATTTTTACTTCAACTAGTTTGTCCTCTTCTTGAGTTATGATATTGATTGGATCAATATTTATTCCCTTCTCTTCAACTTGGACTTCTACATTCAATTCTTCCTTCTCGATAAATAATTGTACCTTGTTTTCTAATGACTTCTTGTCCTTCTTAAGATTTTTAATTTGCGTTAGTAATTTTTCACTATGGTCTTTAAGTCGTGAAACTTCTTCTTTTTTTAGCAGTGATCTTGTCAACTTCTCTTTATATTTTGTAGTACCATTTAACCTTCTAAAAAATTACTTTTGAGATATATAATATGTCTTCTAGTGTTACTGAATTTGGCTTCACTGTAACATCCTATAGCGTTATTTTTTCTTTTTGTATGAAAATGTCAAAAACTTCTTTTTAGTACTTAGGATGAAGGAACCAAGGGTTTCCATCCAGGGTGAACCTAAAATAATTCCACCATGATCACTTCATAGGGTTTGAACTAATAATTGTGATACAAATGTATAATCTCCAACATTTAATTGTAAATTGGTATGTCATATATTTTGTTGTTAAAACAATCAATTTTTTCAATTATATTTGACTTCGGAATCACTAATTCGTTTGCAATTTTAGGTTTTATATAAATTTTATTTTCGGCTGGTGATATGGTGATAGTAACATCTTTCCTCACAATAGACCCTTTAACTATAAATAACACTGAGGCATAGTTATATTTAGTTTCTGGAAATCTTTCAGCCTTCATTTCTGAATTAGATGTCATTTTTCTTGTCGATGCGAACTTTCTTCCTTCCTTTAATATTAATACCCTTCAACTATTGGATAACTTCGAATAACCCTTTCCCTAATTCAAAACTTGAACTTTTAATGACTTGAAATTCTCTTTTTCTTGTCTCGTCTCTTTTCTTTTTTAATTCAACTCCCTTTCTTTTTCACTTTTTTAATGGTTTTTCCATATATAATATATATATATATATATATATATATATTATATATAATATATATATATTATATATATATATATATATATACTAGGAGATTTTAATTCGCTTCCCTTCAGAGAATATCATTGGGCTCATGATTTTGATTGTTAACTTTAATTTGAAAGTCAAGAATAATAATATTCGTTGTCAGTATTGGTCACGATGTTCCATGATAATTTATCATTGATATTCTTAATTTTTATTTTATTTTATTTTATTTTATTTTGCGACTTCGAGCAGGGCTTTGGTGGCAGATGGTCTATATGGCGTACAACCCTAGTTGTTCAAGTAGACGACTAGTTGCAGCAGCTTTGGAAAATGCCTGACGATTAACACTGAACTAATATGTATTTGATAGTGCGACGGTTGCAAGCAGATGAAAAGCAGCCAAATTAGGGACAATGACTGTAGATTGTTACTGCCTGTTGTTAAATGACAAAAGGCAAGGAGAAGGCCCAATCGATGGTTGTTCGGGCATCGGGAAGGCACTGCAGCTGTGCACATGATGGAGAATGCAGATAGTCATTCCTCTTCGGTCGTGGTTGTTGCTGAAATTCTTACGGTGGAGAATATGCAGAAGGGTCGAGATTTTCTTGTTTGTTTTTGTTTAGAAAATTTGGCAAAACTATCAATGCTCGAACTGCGTTTTTGCAGTGGCCCGTCAGAAGTGGCTGTAATGCTCGTGGTTGCATCTTATAGTGGCTGACACTGGTAATCTTGGATTTTGTAAGGCAAACAGATGACGCTTTTGGTGGTTTTTTTCTTTTGGTGGCTCAAGGGTGGTGGCGTGTGATCGGGTTACTATAGCAATTGCGTGCTGGTGGATTACAATTGCTGTCAGGGCTAGTTTGTAGCTATGGTGGATTCCCTTATGACAATGAATGAAGTGATGTACCAACAATTTAAGATTGGTTGTCAGGGCAATGATACCAAATGAAGAAATGAACATGGCCGTTAGGGCGATGATACCAAATGAAGAAATAAACAAAGACTCACAACATTAAGGTTGACAGAATGTTGATGACTAAAGGCCTGGATCAGAGAACACAACTTTGTGTAGCGTTTGAGAGGCAATAGGATCGAATTGCTTTGATACCAAATGGAATGAACAAAGTATGTTTGTCACGTTAAATGCTTCAGAAGACTTGGAATATGTATATCTCCATTGAGATACAATAATATATATTAAAAATGTATGAATGAGAATGTTGATAAAATTGGGAATGAGGGCCCTGTATATATAGCTAGGAAATACCCTTTCACGAAGAGTCATGTCTGTAGAGGCATGTCTCTTTCTTTAACTAATTATTACTTATTGACATATTATTATGTTTATTATTTATTATCTGTATTTATTAGTTATACATAATTATATTCATAATACAAGTTGAAGTGCTTGGGCTAGTTCACTCTCTCCCATGTGTAAGTTGGAGCTATGGTTTCTATGCTAGGGTTCTTTGGTTCAATCTTGGAGGAAAGAGAAAAAGGAAGTCAAGTGAAGGTCAGTTAGGGTATCTCACTAGCCCTAAGTTCCAAGGAAAGACAAGCAAAGGGAATATAAGGCTATGCGAAGAAGATCAAAGACTTTAAGAGGAGCCACAACAATTGCAACAGTTGCTGGCAGATAGAATTTCAGAACTGCAGTAAGAGGCTAAGATGATATTGATCTAGGAGGGTATTTGTTTGAGTCACTAGCTCATGGTATTTGTCACTTGAAGGATCTATAAGAAAAGGATAGGTTTGAGGGTTTTTCCCTCAAGAGGAGGGGTTTTGGCCCTCGCTTGCAACCTATATACTGTGTCATTGTTCTTATTCTTTTGGTAGTTGTTGTATGTATCTCACACTGTAATAATAAGGAAAAAAGATAATAAGGTAAAGGGTAACATAAATAGTTATCAAGTTACATAAAATTAACATATTCACTACCCTATTGAATTATCAACATGGGATTAGAGCTAAGGTTATCTAAGGGCATCATGAAGATCTCCTCTACAGTGAAGAAGTTCATCAAGAAGATTGCAAGCCATCTCAAGAAAGGTATCAAGGAAAAATGGAGTTTCTTATCTTCTTCAAAGAAGGTATCAATCAAAGAAAAATATAAATATCTCTTCTCATATCTCTCTGGCACATTCCAAGATGAAGACAATTGGGTAATTGACAATGTTGCATCAAGGGACATGACTAGCCATTCCAATCGATTGAAGACCTTATCAAAAGGAAAATCCCCTTATTCAGTGGAACTTGGAGATAACAAGAACTATCCTGTAAAAGGTATTGGATGTTGCGACCTTTATAAAGCTAGAGGATGGAAGAAAAACTCACCTCAACAACATTCTATTTGTTCTAGGTTTGCACAAGAACTTACTTTCCATTTCAAGTTTAGAAGATAAGGGTGATAGAGTAGCTTTCATTGATGAAAAGGTTGTTGCATGGAGTAAAGACTCAAGTATAGATCTAACTAAAGTTATTAGCATTCAAGAAGGAATATCTATAGACTAATATCTCCTATGGCCCAAGCCCTATTTCACATTGAAATTAACCCATGTGAAATTCGTCATAGAAAATTTGGTCATCTACATTTCAAAATACTTCGAACTCTAAGTTCCATAGTAGATGGAATTGTTGATCTGAAGGAAGATCATGAAGGAGTTTGTAAGGGATGTGCATTCGATAAGAATACCAAGAGACCATTTGGAAGCAGTGCTTCATGGTCAAAATAATCTTGGATCTCACTCACTCCAATGTATGTGGCCTTATGGCTCCTAAATCACTTAGAGGTTATGTATATTATGTCACATTTATAGATGATAATTCAAGAAAGAACCGAGTTTACTTAATGAAAATCAAGGATGAGGTATTTACAAAATTTCAAGAATTCAAAGCTAAAGTGGAAAACCTTACAGAAGGAAGAAACAAGATATTAAGATCAAATAATAGAGGAGAATATACATCCAAAGATATTATGGCATTTTTTAAGGAGTCTAGGATTAAGAGGGAGATGATAGTCCCATATAATCCTGAGAAAAATGGAGTTGCAAAACAGAAGAAAGATCAAATAAAGAAAGTGTAAAATAAGTGTTACACAATCAAGATCTACCTATGTTTCTGTGGGGAGAAGCCACAAAGACAACTGTCTACCTTCAACATGAAGTCCCCACATATCTCTAGAAAACAAAAGTCTGCAAGAAGTGTTCACTGGAAAGGAGCCATCTGTAGATCATCTTTAGATCTTTGGGTGTCCTATATATATCCATATACCAAAGGACAAAATAAAGTAGCTGGATCCTTCAGGCATGAAGGGAACATTTGTTGGGTACGACAACCCATCAAAATATTATATGATTTACATGAAATATGGACATCACATAGAATTTAGTCGTGATATCATACTTAATGAAAACATAACATTCAAGAAATCAAAGGAACTTTCCATAGGATCTGATGATGAAGAACTTCCGGTATTTGAGGAGGAAATTGTCAAGGGGGAAGAAGAATCACACCATGAAGAAGAAGGCCCTAGTGAGCCCATTCAACCTATGGTCATCCATGAAACAAGAAAAATACCTAATTGGTTGAAATCCACTCTACTTGATGCAGAAGGTCATGAGGTAGTGAAAGGATCATTCAGAGAAAGGAAGAAACCCAAGAGATATTTTGGGTATGTTACATACATGACAAAACTAATACAAGGAGAACCATCCACTTTTGAAGAGGTTGTAAATAAGAAGGCACCAAGGGAATGGTATGCTAGAATGGATGAATACCTACAAAGAATAGGTTTCGAAAAAAATTTTGTTGATCCAAACCTTTATATTAAGGTTGAATTCTTAGACCCAAAGACCATAATCCTTTCTCAAAATGGCTCTCACATTCCCATCACACAAGTTGCTCGGTGTCGGAAACTACCTTAAAAAACCAAACCCCTATGCAAAAAAACTCTTCAACCACAAAGGTTGTGCTTATAAGCACAAAAACTAGAGAGCAGAGGTGTTCTTTCCTTCTAACATCCCCCACACTCTTCTCCCTTTCAATGAACTCAACTAGGGATGACTAGAACAATTTAATACACCAAATTGAAGTGTGTGAACAACAACATAAAGAAAAAATAAGATTTGTCCTTAACACAGGGTTTATGATGCTTACCAAGTGACTAGAGCTTAATGCATACCCTATTTGATCCACTCTACCTTCCGAGCCTTGCGACTGTAAGTCTAGCAATGCCATAAAAATGCAATGAAAATATTGGGGTAGCCACCTTGAGCCTAGATACAACATACACTTACCTTGAATCTCCCTTCTCAGTGTTATGACACCTCCAAAGATGGCTTGATATCCTTTGCGGCTCAACCCAACTTGAAGGGCAGCAGTTAGCACAACTAGAATTCCACCCTGCAAATTCAAACATCCAATAATTTTTGTCACCTCCCGTCCCATAATCACATGCAACAAATAATTCCCCAATGTAATTTCTCTAACAATTATAACCTATATCACCTCCAAAAACTTCAACGTACCCTTGCCGATAAAAACATTTGTGACACGCTCTTGGAAGATTAGCACAACATGGGAGAGAAGGTCAAGGCCCCTATTAGACCTTCATCTTTATCAAAATTGTAATATTTAACTAATTGTTTTTTTTTTTTAATATATATTAATCTATTTTTTTTTACTAATTTGAAATAAAAAATGTTTTTTGCTTAATTAAATTTATTTTAAAAAATTATATATATAAACTTTCTCACTCATTAAACAAAATAATAAAAAAACTAACTTATTGAAATTTAAAGTATTTATTGATTTATTCACTAATTAAAACAAACACTTGAAAATAAAACTCACTACTAATATTATAATTTATTATTCCTCTTAAACATTTATAATAAAAAAATATATAATAATTCATAATATTGTATAAATAAAAATTTAAACATAAACATTCACTAAAATGAATTTTAAACATTTACTAAAATGTCCATTACAATAATATTCCATTATCCACAAATATTGAATGGAATACAACTATATTGACAACATTATAACTATAAAAAAAACCATATAATTATGTAATGTAACTAATTAAATAATAATAAAATTATTACACTAAAACTCTTTAAAATGAATGCTTTAATCTATAATTTTAAAAATGGTTATTATTATTATTATCCAATTTTATTGTCACGACCAAGCGAGACAACAAATTGGTGTATGAAACCCTCTAAAAGACCCACTTTTGGGGAACGATTTGACTGCTAAGACTACGAAGGCATACATACTCTACCCCGTTTGGTTTTGAACCTGTGATGTCTTAGGAGGAAACACATACTCTTATCCATAGGCCTACTTAAGATGTATACTAAATAACGTAAATTTTTATTTTTTATTTTATTTTTAAATAATAAATTAATATTATTTTAATGTGTAAATTGTATTTTCTTTAAAAATGGGAGTTACAAAATAATATTGAAATGTATTAAGTCAATCTCTCACTAGGAAAACCTAGCCAAAACCAAAATTATAATTTCTATAGATAGGTACAAGGTACCTAAGTACTTTTAAAATCAAATTTTAATATACAAAATCTGAGTAGATACCATGACCAGCTATGGAAATAAACATTAGGACCAAAAGACCAATATAGCAGGATCATGCCAAAAACTTAAGTAGAAGCATCTGAGTCTATGGAAACAACTTGGATGGGATATTTATTGTCTCTAGTGGTTCTTTGATCTAGGTGGATATTGGTGGCCACCTACCAATTCCAGTTGGACCCCCACCATTTTTTCTTTTAGTTTTTCAGTTTCCTTAATTGTAGAATAGTTTACTATTTTTAGCAGTTTTACGGGTCCTGAACATCCGGAGCCGTTTTGAGGCTTTAAATGAAGTTTTTTGGGAAAACTGGGAGAAACATGGGTCCATGGACCGATGTTGCTCTTCCCAAAGTTGTATTCCTCTGATAGATCTTTCTAACAAGGTATTGTGCGCATCAAACAAAGACCATATGCCAAAGTTACGACGCTAGGAAGTTGATGTACCAATTTACCCAAAACGGGGCCCATAGTTTGACGCTTCATCTCCTAGGGTTAGGCTTTTGGATGTTTAGGGTTTTCCATTATTTCTCAACAATAAATAGGCCTTCGAGCCTCATTGTAACATAATATAGAGGCATGTAGCCGCCACATCTCTTCTCAAAGATAAGCTACCATCGCCCTAGTTAGTTTATTTCCATTTCTGTTCGTAAGCATATTTCAGTATTTTACAGTAATGAAATAAAGTATTATTTCTGCTGCATCTCTATATGTACGGTTATATCTGTAATTTGTTGCGTTCCTGTTTAAATCTAGATCAGTGGTATCAAAGCGGTCTGCTCTTTCTCTGTCTTTCTTTGCATGTCCCCAATGAGGTTGGGATATAAGGAGTTAGGGCTTGAACTGGTTGAACCTTTGTAAGACCAGCCTCGTAAATCTTGAAGGCCTCCCATGGTGGATGAAAAGAAAGATGAGGAGGAAGGAGATCCTATCAAAATCTTGCTCAAAGAGGTCCTCAAGCAACAAAGGAACGCGATGATGGACAACTTTTCCTAGATCCTTCAACGACTACCTAGGAGCGACACAACTACTTCCAGCAGCTACTCTGGAAGCGCCACACCCTTTAAGGTACAAGTTAACTTTGAAATTCCCATATTTGAGGGTCAGATAGATGTAGACACCATAGATAAATGGTTAAATATGATAGAAGGATATTTTTTTGTTCATGATTTTTCCAGCCTGGAAAAGATTACTTTTGCTCTTCTCAAAGCCGCCCCCCCACATCAAGGACTGGTGGGAAACCTATTGCGAGCAGAAGGATGAAAGTACGACCTCACTATTTTCAGCCACACCCACTTGGAATTCATTCAGGGCTACCATCAAGGAGTAGTACTACCCTGTCGGAATCTATGAGGATTAATACATAAAGTGGACCACGCTGTGGTAGGGAAGGGACCAAGACGTGCCGTAGTTTACCAATATTTTCCATACCCTTCGCACAAAGTTGGGTGTCAAGGATTTAGAGAAGCATTTGGTACTCAAATACCACGGCTGCCTGCATATGTACATCCAGGACGAAATAGAATTCCTTAACATCTCCTCACTTGGCATGACATACCGATATGTCGTCAAGATCGAGCAAAAGTTTAAACAGAAGAAGCGAGAATTTGGATCTGCGAATCTGAAGCAAGGGAAAGGTGCCCCCAAATTGCAGAACAAAGGACAAAGCCAAGGTGGGGCGGCCCAAGACAACCTGCCAAAGCTGCAAGAAAATAACAGTGTCACGAAGCTGAGAAAGTGGTGTGAGTTCCATAAGAGCTCCACTCACAACACAAGCGAGTGTCGAGCCAAGTAGTCACTGGTGGCCGAGCTAAAGGTTTCATAATCAGATGCATGTTCTGACTCTGAGTCAGAACTTGACAAGGGGAATGACAAAGGGAAGGAGATTATCGATGTGGAGCCCAACACCATCATTGCCACCATGAAGATCTAGAAGAAGGAACTTGAAGATCTAGAGGAGGAGGAGCACCTCTTCCACTCCCAGATGTGGGTAAAGGGCTCCCCGCTACAATTCATTATCGACAGTGGGAGCCAAAATAACCTCATTTCAGCAGAGGTCATGAAGCGGCTAGGCTTACCAACCACAACACATCCACAACCGTACACCATCGGGTGGCTTCACCAAGGACGGGATCTTCGCGTGAGCTAGCAGTGTCGCCTTCCATACAACATCAAGCCCTTCACGGATGAGGTATTGTGTGATGATGCTCCCCTTGATGTTTGTGATGTATTATTAAGCCAACCATACTTGTGGAAGCGACAAGCTGTTTATGAATCAAGGCCTCGTGTTGTTATTGTTACTTTGGGAAATAAGTTGTACAGGATACTGGAGGTAGCACTGCCTACCATCATCTCTTTGGTTACTGCGAAAAAATGTAGTAAGCTCATTTCCAAAACCAGGAAATTTGTTTTCCTGATGATAAGTACTCAAGGAAAGAAGAAGACAGTGGCCACGACCTCCAGTCAGGGCCCCTCAGCGCGACAACTACAAATGGACAAGGTCGTGGAGGAGTACGAGGACATCTTCACCTCCCCCGTAAAGGTTCCTCTGCACTGTCAAGTCAAGCACTCCATTGATCTAACCCCAGGTGCGTCACTGCCCAATGGACCAATCTATCGGTGCTCCATTTTGGTGAATGATAAAATCAAGAGGTAGATTCAGGAGCTACAGTGAGGTCACATCTGTCCAAGTTCATCACCCCGTGGGAGCTTGTTTGTGTTGGTACAGAAGAAGGATGGAACTTGGAGACTCTGTATTGACTATCGGGCACTGAACAAGATCATTGTCTGTAATAGGTACCCAATCCCATGGATTGATGACCTCCTGGACCAACTGAAGGGGGGGAATATTTCAGCAAGATTGATTTGAAGTCAAGATATCACCAAGTACCAATCGAACCCTCCGATGTGTGGAAGACTTCCTTCAGAGCCAAGGAGGGCCTTTTCAAATGATTGGTTATGCCTTTTAGATTGAAGAATGCTCCTGCAACCTTCATGAGGCTAATGGATGACATCTTGCGGCCATTCACCAACTCATTTGTAGTGGTATACTTGGATGACATCCTGATATTCAGTCAGAGTTGGGAAGAGCACCTCCACCACATCCGACAGGTTCTCCAAACACTGCGGCAACACAAGTTATGTGCCAATTTGGATAAATGCACCTTTGGCATGACCCAGGTTCAATATCTAGGATACATTATTGATGAACGGGGGGTGCATGTGGATCTAACTAAGATCCAAGTCATTCAATATTGGCCATCTCTAACCACTCCGACAGATCTTCGTAGCTTTCTGGTTCTTGCCAACTTCTACCGCAGGTTCGTGTTGGTATTTTCTCATATCACTTGGCCCTTAAGTAGAGTCACCAAGGGAGGAGCGAAAGTAAAATTCTTTTGGTCTGAATCTCAACAAAAGGCATTCATAGAGCTGAAACATCGCCTCTGCTTGGCACCTGTGCTCTCATTACCAGACTTGCAACAACCATTTGAGGTCGAGACAAATGCCTCTAACTATGCTATTGGGGTAGTCCTTACTCAACATGGGCATCTAGTGGCATATCACAGTGAGACACTTTCAGACACACTCCGAAAGTATCCCACTTATGAAAAAGAGATGTATTCCATTTTTCAGGCTTGCTGACAATGGAAGATTACATTCTGGGGAAGGAAATGGTCATCCACATAGACCACCAGCCCCTGTAGTTCATACAGACCTAAGGGAAATCGCAGAATGAACGCCATTAGAAGTGGTCCACATACCTGCAACAATTCCATTTTAATATCAAGTATAAGAATGGAAACACCAATAATGTTGCAGATTGCCTCAGTCGACCATCGATCATGGCGTTAACCACTATTCTCAACTCTTGTGGGCACGAGACTTCTGATTGTCTACTTCTCTGCAAAAGCGACCTAGAATTCGGCTGCACATACTAGACACTCTTGGAGGGTCAGCATGTTCCAAATTTTCACCTCCAAGATGCCCTGTTATGCCACCTAGGTCACCTTCATGTTCCTTCAAGCGAGCGTGCCAAGATGATTTGAGAAACACACTACACTTGGGCTGCTGGGCATTTCGGGGTCGAGAAAACGGTGGCAGTACTGTAGAAGTATTTTTATTGGCTGAATCTTCGAAAGGATGTCGGGAAGTACATGAGATCATGCACTGCCTACACCATTGCCAGACCGACCATTAAGAAGCAAGGCCTTTATACCCCACTGCCTACTCCTAGTCAACCTTGGGAATCCATCTCCATGGATTACATGTCGGGCCTTCCTTCTACTAAGCATGGAAACGACTGTGTTTTTGTGGTCGTTAATAGGTTCTCGAAGATGGCAATTATGGCGGTCTGCAAGAAGAATATCACAGCAAAAGCCATTGCTAAACTCTTCTTTGAACGAGTGTGGGTACACTTTGGGATCTTGTCCACCAACCTGTGCCGACTCACCCACTTGCTCACCTGCCTGCGGCTCATCCACCAACCTACCTGCTTGTGGCTCATTCGCCTGCCTGCTCACTCATTTGCGGTTTGCCCGCTCGACCTGCGGCCCGACTCGCCTAACATGCTGTGACCCTTTACTTTGGCTCCATGCTTTGGTCTAAGAACCCGCCTGTACTTTTCCATCATCTTATGCATCCAACCTGCAACTCGCTCTCACTCTTAGCTCCCTCTTAGAATTGAAGACTTGATTTTGATGAATGACTTCTCGATCCAAACGCTCACCAATATATATGTCATGCCATGCATGTTTCATGGGTTGGCCTACCCAGGTTGACTTGCCCATTCGGCTAGCTCGCCCACAACATCACGTCAGCTCGCGCATACCGTTGTCCCACCAAGTCCACATGCCCAGCTCGCATGGTATAAGGCGCCTTCTCACAAAGTTTTCCATACTTAGCCGAAATTCCAATTCTTGGTTTTTCGATACCTTCGTTGGCTCGTTGCGCTTGTGCTCTGGGCACCTTTAACTGACCTCCCCAGCTCGTCGCACTTCTCCAAATCATCCCATTGTCGCAACAAATGTCACAACCAATGTGCCCATTCGCCTACTTGTCGCTCACCCGACTCATTTCACATAACCAAGAGCGCTTACCCAATGTGTCGCACATCGCAAATCGTGACTCATGGGCTTGACATACTCCCCCACTCTAAATGGTTGTCGTCCTCGACAACTCTCCATCCCAGCAACCACCCGTCGTCAAGACCATCAAACCACACAAATTGTGTGTATGGGTAATCCACATGTGTCCACCTCTCGACCTACCTCACGCCATAGATATGC
Organism: Pinus taeda; assembly: GCA_000404065.3. NCBI lineage: Eukaryota > Viridiplantae > Streptophyta > Pinopsida > Pinales > Pinaceae > Pinus > Pinus taeda. The sequence goes on from APFE031498001.1 coordinate 35,207, forward strand.
CAAACTCTACAAGGAATCATGTGCTAGTACCCCTTATGTCGGTGACTAGTTGGGTAGCTAATCCAACCGTGCATTGCCTCCATAAGAACTCATGCCCCCACATTATCATGACTTTCCACTGCATCCTACATGTCAATCTGTGTCATCTCACCCTTAGATGTCTACTTAAAATGTTGGAGACTCACTGTCATGAGCATCTAACAATGAGCCTCATCCCCATGATAGTCTAAGAAGATAAGGATAAAGAAAAGCTTGAAGGATCTCCCTCACCAATCAACTCAATCCACCTATCTGGGTCCTCCACTTCTAATCTCTATAGGTATGCTTCCTGATCCTCTGTCTGAACATTTGGTCTGACATCATCATCATCATCATCATCCTCCACTTCCTCTAGCCTTCTAAATAGATCCAAGATACTATCAAACAATGTCTTGACAATCTGTGATTGCTCCATAAGCTTTGCCTCAACAATAGGCAATCGCTTATAGACCTTTTCATCTCACTTCACATTCTCTGTATTCATCATTGTTAGTTTAGACTTGGCCTTTGTAACTCCTATGGCCAGAACATCGATAGGTACATCCTCTCGTCCTTCGTAAATGTACAATTTGTTCATATGGGGAACAACCATAGCTTCGAATTGATTCATGAAATCCATGCCCAGTACAGCCTCATAGTCATCTATCCACACCTTAGTGATCGTCTTTCCCTGTCCATTCACCAAGTGTCACATCCACTTTCTCAGCCACACCGATCACATAGTCTGTAGGAGGATTCATTGCCTTCATTTGTGCCTGCACTAGCACAAACTTCAGTCCAATCCTTCTTGCAGTATCCTCACTCATAAAGTTGTGAGTTGCCCCACTATCCACCATAGTGAGTACAACACCACTCCCAACTTTCATCTCGACAAACTCTAACTTGTTTCTTTCTGGGTCTCTTTGTGATACCACTTCTGTAGCCACTGCAGCTCCTAGAATCTGCATGACCCCCACATAAGTTTCTTCTTTCTTCTTCGCATTGGACTATGTTATGGCATCCATTTTCAGTATTGAAGGGCAATTCTTCACCATATGTGGTTCCTCACATATCCAACACTTAAACAGTTTCTTCATCTTCATCTTATCATACGATTTTGAAACTTCCTCCTTTGTAGACTTTTCTTTCGACTTGTCAGTCTTTTTCTTCTTCTCTTCGGTTCCTTCATCATAGTGTTCTACCAAGCGATCCAAAACAACAAATGCTTCTTCAAGTGTTTTTATCTTTTCCCTCCTCACTTTATTGCATGCCTAAGGTTTCAACCCTATGATAAAATTGAACACCTTGTCCCTTTCTGCCATGTCTGGAAGTTCCAAAACAACACTTGAGAACTCTCGCTGATAAGCTTGTAGACTCTCTGTTTGCTTTATGTATTTTATCTTCATCCTTGCATCTCATGTTTTGTCTTGTGGACTAAAATGAGTTTGCAAAGCCTTCTTCATTTCTTCCCACGAAGTGATCTCTGCAGGATTGCCATTGGAAATCTAGTCCATCCTTATTCACCACCAAATCTTAGCATCTTTCGTCAAGAACTGAGCAACTATCTTGACTTTGGTTTCCTTATTAGACATCCCCAAATGATCCAAGTACTGTTCCATATCTCATACAAAATTACCAAGAGTTTTCGCACTCCTCGTCCCGTCATAAGAATCCGGTTCTTTGACCTTCACATGAGCCACACACCCACCTGAGTTGTGCCCAACAACCTTCTTCAAAACCATTCTGAGCATCATCATGATCTTTCTACAATTTCAAGGTTTTTTCTAAAACTTGATCTCTTGCTTCACCGATCTCTTTGACTTCTTTCTCCGTTTGTATAAACTGTCATTCGATATAATCATACTGAACCTTAAGGTCTTCAAGCTCCCCTTTCAACTTCAGATAGCCTTCCCAAACTTTAATGCTCTCGGTATTCATCGAAGCCATATCAAAAGCCGGATCCTCCATATGATCCAATACCTTATCCAAGAAAGCTTCTCTAGCATCCCTGCTAGATTCACCCATCACTACCTGAGGTTCTTCTGCCATCTCAGCCATTTTCTTTCTCTGTAGTCTGGTATAGACCATAAACCGATATCACCGATATCACCTACAACCTTGAATCACCTGTCACGAATACCAAGTATTTAGACCTGTCACGAAGTGAAAATGTATCACTTCAATCTTCACCAAAGCCCGTAGAATATAGACCTATGATACCACCTATCAAGGCCCTACCCTGGCGGTAGTCTTTCAACCACACTTAGAGGGGTGCGGCACCACCACCCAATTTCTTTTCACCAATACATTCAAGTGTGGACTATGCCTAACATTCCATAGTTTATTTTTTTTCACTTTCTAAGTATTGAGAAGGCCAAGGTTATTGCCAATATTGTGCCATTTCATCACCGGAAGTTTAGCGAGGTCATAGAAATTGAAAGAAGGCCAAGAAATCTCAATAGGGATGATGGCTGGTAAATTAACAGTTGTTGGATCCCTATCCTTTCTTCCTAACCTCCTCCTCCCCCGCCCCTTGATTTGTCCTTATTAGTGTGATATTCTTTGTTTTTTCCCTTCTTCCTCTGGTTCCTTTTTATTCCATCTTTGCTTTTATTTCTTTTTTTGGTTTGTATCTTTTCTTCTACATTAAATTAATAATATGATGTTTCTTAAGTACTAGAATTTTACACCTATAACATAATGTATAAATAAATAATATGATTCTATACTGAAGGTACTATATAGGATCTAATTATCTCATTACTCTTCTAAATATAAATAATGAAAATTAAAAATGGAATTAACACAGAAACAACTATATTTTCTCCTTATAATTTTAATTAGAGCCAAATATTTACATATATAATTAGTTTATCCCTTAAGAAACTTTTATAGTTTATGTTATTATTTCCTATATAATAATAATAATATAAGTTTTTGTTACATATACTGAATTAATTTTATAGTTACATATTTCCCATATAGTTTTATAAATACAAATATAATTAGATTAAATTAAATTAATTGGTAATTAACTTTAATTAATATTTAACTAACTAGGTTATCTACTTAATTAAACTTGGATTAAATTTCTTATTAATTCATATATTAGTATTAATATAGATTTTAATGGTGTTACATAATTTTAATAATAATTATAATAATAATATAATAATAATGGTCTATTGATTTATACAAAACAGTTACAAATGGAAATTAAATATAACAAAAATATCTTATTAATTATTTAACTAATTATTTTCCTATTCCCTGGTGCATTTTAGTCGTTTCCTGGTCAAATATAGTCGTTCCTAGTCAAAGATAGTAGTTGAATGATGTGCTCTCTCTATTTAATCTTTAGCCATGATTTGGTTCTTCAACTTGTCCTAATGATGAACCACACTGGTTGGTTCAAAACACGTCGACACATGAATTACGATGTGATTTTTGTTGGGTGTGGAGCCTGATTGTCTTCTGTATTCAAATGTTTCAGCCAGATTTATACCCTAGGAAGACTGTACACCCCTCCACGCAGGGGATAAATTCCCCTCGGCTGGGGGGTTCGAGGGAAACGCTCTCGAAGCTAAAAATAGATGTAAAATTGCCTTGTAAAAAGTCTAGTAATTTCTAGTCATTCTGGGCCGTTCATTAGGTGGATGATCTGACGGTAGAAGTTATGTTTAATTTAGGGTTTTTTGCCCTAGAAGGCAACCCCTCACTATATATGAGGGAATTGTATTGCGTCTATGTAGATCTATATTCTGAGTGAGGAAGAGAGAGGAGATTGAGAGCAAAGAGGGTGTTATAGTGGATCTGTTGTAGGTTGTATCTCTTCAGTTTGCTGGATAATATAATAAAAGAAGGACTGCCTATTTCTCTGTGGACGTAACCAAAACTAGGTGAACCACGTATATCTGTGTCTCTCTTGTTTTATGCATTTGCTATGTTTATATTTTTGCAATATTTTATACGTTCCATTGCTCTGTAATATATAATTTTCTAACAACTGATATCGGAGCCGAAGGTCTATTTGGCTGATAAACTCGCAGGAGAGAAGGGTTCCTAGTTTGAGTGGGAGCAATGGTGGGAGATGGTAGGTTTAGGATAAAAAAATTCAATGGCCAAAACTACCAGATGTGGAAGATGCAGATGGAAGATTATCTATATTAGAGAGATCTGTACCTACCATTAAGTGGAAAGACAAAGAAGCCAATGAGTATGCCAGACACAAAATGGGATATTCTCGACAGAAAGGCACTTGGAACAATACGGCTGTGCCTAGTGGCGTCGGTAGTGTTTAATATTTCAAAGGAAACAAAAACACAGGGTTTAATGTCAGCATTGGCCAAACTATATGAAAAACCCTCAACCTCAAATAAGGTATTTCTTATGAAGCGTTTATTTAATATGAAGATGTCAGAAGGTGGATCTGTTGCAGACCATTTAAATGATTTTAATACACTTACAAGTCAGTTAAGTTCTGTAGGGGTAAATTTTGATAATGAAGTTAGGGATTTATTATTTCTGTGCTCATTGCTAGAAAGTTGGAATGGTTTAGTTATGGCCATTAGTAACTCTGTCTCTAAATCTAGTACTTTAAAGTTTGATGATGTTGTTGATGCAATCCTTAACGAGGAAATGCGACAGAAAAGCTTCGGTGAGACATCAGGTAATGCTTTGACTACAGAGACTAGGGGAAGAAAAATGGAAAGAGGAAAGAGTTTTGGATATCACAGTAAGTCAAGAAAAGGCATATCCAAGTCTAGATCGAGGATAGTGTGCTGGAAATGTGGGAAGAAAGGACACCTGAAGAAAGACTGTAATTCTCGGAAGGGAATAGAAGGAGACGCGCAACAAGAAAACAATCATGAAGCGAATGTAATAGGTGATGTGTTGCAAGATGCTTTGATTCTTTCATTAGAAAATATCATTGATGCCTGAGTGGTAGATTCAGGGGCCTCATTCCATGCCACACTTGATAAGAAACATTTTCATGATTATGTTCAAGGAGATTTTGGACAAGTTCGATTGGGTGATGATAAACCCTATAAAATCATTGGAATGGGTACA
>APFE031498001.1:41448-68642 GCA_000404065.3 Pinus taeda
AAGTGGGAGCAAGCCATGAAAGAAGAGATGGACTCCTTAGCACATAACTAGACTTGGGACTTAGTCAGGTTGCCTGCAGGTAAAACAACATTGTAGAATAAATGGGTTTACAGGCTGAAGGAAGAATATGGAGGAAAATAGAGGTACAAAGCTAGACTTGTAGTGAAGGGGTTTGCACAGAAGAAAGGTATTGATTGTGATGAAATATTTTCTCCTATTGTGAAAATGACTTCAGTTAGAACTATTCTAAGTCTAGTAGCTGCTGAAGATTTATATCTTGAGCAGTTAGATGTAAAGACAACCTTTCTCCATGGGGATTTGGAGGAAGAGATATATATGCAGCAACCACAAGGATATGAGGTAAAAGGGAAGGAGAAACTAGTGTGCAGGTTGAAGAAGAGCTTGCATGGCTTAAAACAGGCTCCAAGGCTTTGGCATCTAAAATTTGACAGGTTTATGTCTGAACAAGGTTATACTAGATGTCACTTTGATTATTGTGTTTATCTCGAAAGGAAAAATGATGGTAGCTATATTATATTGTTATTGTATGTAGATGATATGCTTGTTGTAGGTTCTAACATGTAGGAAATGAATGTGCTCAAAAGGAAATTGGCAAACTCATTTGCAATGAAGGATTTGGGTGCTGCAAAACAAATCCTTGGTATGAGAATAACTAGATACATGAAGAATCGCAAATTAACATTGTCTCAAAGTGAGTATATAGAAAAGGTGTTGAAAGGTTTAATATGCAGAATGCAAAACCAGTTAGTATACCTTTGGCTAGCCATTTCAAATTAATTACGGAGGCGTGTCGCAAGACTGAGGAAGAAATGGTTCATATGTCTAAATTTCCATATGCATCAGCAGTTGGAAGCTTAATGTATGTTATGTTCTGCACAAGGCCTGATATTGCACATGCAGTGGGAGTTGTAAGCAGGTACATGAACTATCCAGGAAAAGAACATTGGATAGTAGTGAAGTGGATTCTCAGGTATTTGAGAGGTACCACAAATCAAGCATTATGCTTTGGTGGTTCAAACATTGCTCTACAGGGATATGTTGATGCACATCTGGCAAGTGACAAAGATAACAAGAGGAGCACTCCAAGATATGTATTTACTGTAGGAGGAACAACTGTCAGTTGGGTTTCAAAAATCAAAAGTGTTGTTGCACTTTCAACAACAGAAGCAGAGTATGTTGCTGCTACAGAGGCTAGTAAAGAAATGAATTTGGTTACAAAGGTTTTTGGATAGAATTAGGTAAGAAAGCAGGAAGTTGGGCAGGTTATACAGTGACAACCAGAGTGCCATACATCTTGCAAATAACTCTACATTTCATTCCAAGACTAAACATATATAGCTCAAGTACCATTTCATACGGTCAACATTGGAAGATGGACAGTTGAAGCTGGAAAAGATACACACTAGCCAGAATCCTACAGGTATGCTAACAAAAGTTGTAACCAGTGAGAAACCAAAAATCTGCTCAGTTTCAATTGGTCTTCAAGTATGATGAAGAAGATGAGAAATAGCCAGGTCCAAAGTGGAGTCATTGTCTAGCAAATGAAGCAGCGGTGGAGTTGCTATAATTAGTCTCCAGGTGGGAGATCGTTGGGTGTGGAGCCTTGTTATCTTCTATATTCAGAGGTTTCAGCCGGATGTATACGCTAGGAAGATTGTTGGGTTCGGGGGCCAGCGGTCCCCCGGCGGGGGTTTGGGGTAGTGCCCCCGAAGCTAAAAATAGATGTAAAATTGTCTTGTAAAAGTCTAATAATTTCTAGTCAATCTGGGCCTTTCATTAGGCAGATGATCTGACGGTATAAGTTATGTTTAATTTAAGGTTTTTTTCCCTAGAAGGCAACCCCTCACTATATATGAGGGAATTGTATTAGGTCTATGTAGATTTGTATTCTAAGTGAGGAAGAGAGAGGAGATTGAGAGCAAAGAGGATGTTACAACGGATCTGCTGTAGGTTGTATCTCTTCAGTTTGCTGGATAATATAATAAAAGAAGGATTGGCTATTTCTCCGTGGACGTAACCCAAACTAGGTGAACCACATATATCTGTGTCTCTCTTGTTTTATGCATTTTCTGTGTTCATATTTCTACAATATTATATGTGTTCCATTGCTCTGTAATATATAATTTTCTAACAATTTTCACCGAAAAATATTCTCTATAAATTTGATATGGATCACAGAAGCCTAAATTCAAAAGAAAAAAATGTATTAATGTGGTTGATATAGCCAAAGACTTTATAAATATAACCATGTATAAAAAATTTATGGATCAATTTTAATTTAAGAAAAAAAGAATTATAAATGAATGTTATAACTAATAATGAGTAACTTTTCATGGAGGAACTTATTAGAGTTGGAATAATCTCAAATCCCTAGGAGATTGTTGGGTGGTAGCCATTTGACACGAATCTAATATTTTAAATTTATTAAAAGTAATGGATCATTTTACTAAATAAATTTTTCTTATATGATAAATGAATGTTATAAATAATAATGAGGAGCTTATTAGAATTAGAATAATCTCATATCCCTAGGAAATTTGTGGGAGCTACATGGTACGAATATAATTTATTAAATTTATTAAAAGTCAATGCAACCTAACAAATTCTTTAGTACACTACATCGCCTGATAAACATTTAATACTTGGTTGATAAACATTAAGAGTAAGCATATGTTGAACATATTCCCTTGAAAATTAATCTATGCCCTCAATGAAATAAGAAGAAGAAGAAGAAGAAGAAGAAAGAAGTCAATCAATCCACATCCACTTTAAATTGAAATAAAAAACCCTCAATTAAAAAAAATTAAAAAATATTCAACAAACCCTCATCGACCTTAAATTGAAAAAATAAAAACTTTCAACCAATATATACTACATGATTTTGGCAAAAACAATCAAATTAATTCCAAATTCCAAAAAATGAATACAAATTTAATTAAATTTTCTTTTATAAAAAACAGAGATGATAGAACGCTAAAGCGTTCCATTCAAAATTACATTATAGGTAATAAGTAGAAAATAGGAGTAATATGAGTTAATAAAATAAAAGCACATTAATTCAAGGTTATCTTGGTGTAATTAATCTAAGGGCACACAAATTTGGTCTCCTTTTCAAGTCGCCATGATACTACCAATTTAACGGTAACCAATATTCACTGTGATAAGTGGGGTTGCAAGGGTTGTATATACTCACTTTTAGATTTAAGTAAGTATGTTAGATATATACAACTCAACCCATTAATAAATCAATAATACTATAAATATTAATCGCCAAGATATGCCAAATTAAATACAACAACTGTACTTTCAAAACTTTAATTTTCAACATAATTGAAATCTACTACATGGTTCCACATTTTTGAAATAATGATCTAATTTTAGCCAACTCCACATTCGGGAGTAATTACAATTTCTAACACTCTCCCTTAATTATGATCGTATGACTCAACATGAATCAACATGACTCAACTATGCTTGCTAAGCTTACAATAGAAATTGACTCAATTATCACTCAAACATGCCTGCTGATCTATGTCTCAGTTAGGCTTACAATGACTCAAGACTTTCACAATTTTGCATTTTCTTTTTCTCTTCTTTCAAATTTTAAATCCTTGAAATTGCTTCATTCTATTTTGCGGGTTCTTGTTGTAGGCTCCATATTTCTTTACTTGCTTCGACTTTAATTTTTCTTCGACTTTTCTTGAATTTGTGCTAAAACACAATCTGATCTTGTCTACTACACCTTCCTCTTCAAATATTCGTCCAACCATGGACTACTACCACAATATTGCATCTTCAATCTGCCTTCTTTGGTTTGCTTCTTGCGGTTCATATTCTTGGCTTTCTTTCTGCCATATTTCTTGATATCAGAATCTTATTTCTTCTTGACTCCATTGCTGAAAAATGGTTTCAATGCAGTCATCTTTGTCTTCAAAAACATATCATTATTTTCACTTTCATCCTCAAGTACTGCTGTTTTTTTCCTGTAATATGCACACTGAAGATCATTATTCACTATTTCATTCAATTCTTTTATTCCAATTATTGTTTTAAGACTCACTTCAATTTGTTCTATTGGTTTCTGAATCCATTCTTCAATGGGCTTCAATTCTGCATCAAAATTATTAACAACCTTTCTTTCAACTTTTGCTCCCATGCTATTCTAAACATCTACATATTCAAAAACAATGTTAAAACGTCTTTATTATGCTCTTCAGTGAGAACTTCCTACTCTACGTCTTCCTTCTCTGCCTTCTTTTCAACTTCATTGAAACTATCTTCCTTTATTATGTGGTCAGTGGATATTCCCATAAAAAATTATTCAATCCTTTTAGCTTGTTCTTGATCATCAACACCTGCTAGATGACATACTACTTCTTGAGAAGTTCCAACTGCTTCATATCTTGCTGCTATAGTGGAAGCCTCAACCTTTAATTCTTCATCAAACATGGTGCTTATCATATTTCCATAATCAATTTCTATTTCAAAACAGAAAGCACACATATCATCAACATAATTTTCATCCACATTATGGTGGGATATCGAAGCATGCATGTGCTCATTGTCAATTTCATTGACAATTTCAACTTCACCAAATCGATCAGCTGCAGCTAGATTCACCAATTCACATATAACTTTGCAGTAATCATCCACATGTGTTTCATCATAGTGGGATTCACCATCATCTGCATCATCCACATTACAATGGATTCCTTAAGCATTTATATGCTCTTACTCTGCTTCACATACATAGGCTCCTACTTCTCTCTCTGCAATCTTTGCTGCATCTTCTTCATCCATATCCATGCTCGCATAACGGGTTTCAATTTTATGGTCTTGACAACAATCATCCACTTTTGAGTGGGGTTATCCAAGCTCTGCTTTCCTCTCAGAGCCTTGCTCATATAATCTCAGAGCTGCGAATGACTTCTTTGCTTGTGACATAACCTAATGTTGCATGTCGCTCTCCCTTGCACCAAATTATTCTTCGTCTTTTGCTAAACTTCTTAGTTCCTTGGCTACGGCTTAAACCTTTCTAAACATGACAACAATCTCTACCTCTTCTTTTCGATTCCTTTTCTTCATATTCTTTAGTCACGCTTTGCGATACATCACTGTTGTCATTCCTTTTGTTTTTATAGCTGTTTTGTTGATTGCATGCGGTTGTCTTCCATATCGCGCCCCAAAAAAATATGATTTTCAATATGTGCCCCTCTAAGGAAAAATCTTCACCCAAAACACTATCACGCTTGACAAAAACTGAAATATTTTTGTAGACCAACAAAGTTTGCAAAGCCCTAAATTCGATTTCCAATAAAAAAACTTTTTCTTTTTCTTTTAATTATAAAAAACCCTTCTTCATAAATATCTCCAAAAAAAACTTTTAAATCCCTTTCAATATCTTTATAACAAGCTACTCATAAAAAAAAACCTTTATAACTTGAACTTTTTCAATATATCAAAAATTAGTCTAAAAACCTTTGAACTCCTTTTATGTTAAAATCCTTCAGACTTTATAGCAAAGCCTTTTATATTTCATCAACATTTATCACCATGGATAACCCATAAACTTTTAATAAATCCGTCCTTCAAAAATCCACGTGACTTTAAAAAAAAAAAAATCTTTGGCCCACGCTCCTTTACTAAATCAATTTCCCACTCAACGTATATAACTGAACCATGGAAATAAACTTTTCACCATATAGAACACCTTCGTACCTAAGAAAAAGCTCTTTTCACTTGTAGAATTATTAACGCTAACGTGTCTATTGTGACGAGGGCATGCGACGACAAACTCTAGCGTTAGTCCTCGAACGCCACTAAAACAAGTTTGACCCGCCTGCTTCGACTCAACCCATGAGCATTATAACACCCTGAATACTACTATAAGGTGTGTTATAATTCAAACAATAAGAAAAATTATGTCTCTCTTTTCAATGACGGATTATTGTTGATCCGCTCTCCATGGCTCTTTGTAACCTCGCTCTGATACCAATTTGTTGGAAAAGAAGAGGATAAAAAACACAAATTCACACACAAATCACACAAGTTGCGACTCTTCTATTGATCACATAAAAACTTGATCTTTATAATGAACTCAGTGAAGAGTATTTAAACATTTTTCGACTAGCGACTCGCCTAAAATATCTTGACATGCACACCCACTTAATTCAGTTAACTCAAGCACTTTAAATATGGAGTCAATTTTCTTCAAAAAATAAACATTCTAATCAAATTTGGAGTTTACAATTTTTTGAGATAACAAATAGGAATCCATCTATGCATACCACACTCTAGGTGCCTGCTTGTGGCCATAGAGCGACTTCTTTAGTTTGCATACTAGAGATCATTGTTTCACATATCCATGTGGCTTCTCCATGTAGATTTCCTCCTTTAGATCACCGTGAAGAAAGGAATTCTTCACATCCATATGATGCACCTCCCATCCTCTTACTATTGCAATGGAGAGAGCTAGCCGAATGGAATCCCATTTTTCCACTAGAGAAAAAGTATCATCGTAGTGAACACCATGTCTTGTTGAAAACCTTTCACCACCAATTGTGCCTTATATCGACTTACTTGGCCATCTGTTGCTTTCTTGGTCCCATAAACCCACTTGCACCTCACAAGTTTACGATTGGAAGGTAGTGGAACCAGATCCCAAGGTTGGTTCTCAATGAGAGAGTTGTATTCCTCATTTATAGCTGCTTCCCATTTAAGATGCCCATATGCTTCTACATAAGTATTTGAATGAGATGTGCATCATATAGTCATGCATGATCATTCATGGCTCCATAGCTAAGAATGCTTGTGCATCTTCCTTAAACTGGGGTATAGTGGCAGGATCATCTAGGATATCACTCATGCTGCACCATTTTTGTGCTAAAAGTGGCTGAGAATCATCCGAGCTACATGAGGAAGTATGATATCGATGCTCAACAAATGGCGGTCCAACATTTGTCACAGGAAAAGGCTCATCTGGATTAGAATTTTGATCTGAAGTATCATCTGCATACTTGTCAATTAATGGTGAGGGCAACTTTGTAACAAGCTCATCTCATGATGCATACAAAGTAACTTATTCAAACTTTACACTCATTTCGATAAATAGCACTTCAGCGTTGATATCAAGCAATTTTTACCCTTTAACTTCATCATAATATCCAACAAACATGCATGCCTTACTCTGAGGCTCCAAATCCTTTCTCTTCTATGTAAGAATGCAGGCCCATGCTCAAGATCCAAAAATGTGGAAATGAATGACCTCAGATTGCATGCCAGTGCAAGCCTCAAAATGTGTTTTTCCAGTAATATTTTTTTGAGGAGATCTATTCTGGATGTATGAGGCACAATTGATAGATTCGGCCCACACTTTTGATGGAAGAGATCTTTCATGCAACACGCAATTGGCTGTCTCTTTCAAAGATATATTCTTCCTTTCAGCCACCCCATTTTGCTGCAGAGTGTAAGGAACTATATGCCTGCTTCATTACAAAGATTATGGATATATTTGTTGACATATTCCTTCCCATTATCTATGTGGAATATATTGATGCATTTCCCATATTGATTTTCGACATGTGCTTTGAAAATCTTTAGATGTTGAAAAACTTTAGACTTGAGTTTCAAATAGTAAACCAAAGTGAATCTCATGTAATCATATATAAATGGAAACACATATCTTGCTTTTCTCATTAAAAGTACCGGAAATGGACCCATGAGATCACTATGTACAAGCTCCAAAGGTGAAGAGGCTCTCCATGCATGCCCCTTCTTGAGCTTGTCTTGTGGATGCTTTCCAAGAGCATCCATTACAAACACCATTTGAAAATTTAATGGCCAGCAATCCTTTAACCATCTCTTGTTTTCTAAGTTTCTTCATATATATGAAATTTAAGTGCCCAAAACTCTCATGCCAAATTCTACTTTATTCATTTGCATGTATAAGTAGCAAAATAGAATTTGATTGAGGAACAAAATCATAAAATGTATATAGACGAGATTGATCATTTACCTTGTCAAATGCGATCTTCAAGTTGGTTTGCATATCATATATGTTCACATAATGAAGGTTAAATTCTACTTTCCTTCTCGTGCCTATGTGTGTCATCTGATACACTGAAAGAAGATTCATAGGAAACCTTAGAATATGCAAGACATTCTCAAAAATTCGATCTTTGAATTGCACTTTTTCTTGTCCAATTGCTTCAAGTGCAAAATTGTCCCCCATGAGTATAGGAGGTCCCAAGTATGCATGTAGAGAAGAAAAGGATAACTTTGAAGAAGCCATATGATGCGAAGCTCTTGAATCGATGATCCATTCTTGTAGTGCAGAATTAAGGGCAATCAAAGCATGACCATTACCCCTTATTTCTGATGGTTTTTCCTTAGTCTTCTTCTTGGCACTTTCTGGGATGTTATGACCAAGATTATTTTGTTGAAAAGTCTTTGCCATAAGATAAATAGTTTTTCGCATGCAAGAGGATTCAAGATGATAACCTCTATTACAATAAGGACACTTGGAGTTTCCTTTCTTTCCCTTCTCATCCTTGGAGCTAGAAGAATCATCTGGAGGTTTCGTATTTCCTCCCTTTCTAGGATCTGGATCTCTTCCCTTCCTTTGTCTTTGGATTGTTGATTTGGTTTCGAGTTGGACTTTCCTTTCTCATGCATGACAAGTGCATCTGCACTTGGAGACTTTAATGAACCCATTTTGATGAGCTCATACTACTCATGAATGATAGAATCAATAAATGCATCAAGTTTGGGCATTTTCTATTTTTCTCCAATTGCAAGTCTAACTGTATGAAATGTAGAAACAAAAACAACATATTCAAAGCCTAATGTAGACAAAATAGAAATGATCAATTGACCTTCTTATTTGGATTTATCGATCCTGCAATCATGTAATTATAGAAGCAATGATTTGAATTTTGTAAAGAAACCTTGAAGGTTCTCGAAGTTGTTTGGATCTAAGAAATTTAGCTCATTTTCGAGACTATAAGCCTGCATCTCATCCTTCTTTCTAAATAAATTCTCCAAGATTTTCCAAACCTCATTCAGAGTGTTACATGTGTCCACATGAAAACACAATGTTGGAGATATGCACAACAATAGAACACCAAAAGCCTTGTCCATCTTGTTGAAGTATTTAAATTTTTCAATGGTGAAATTTGGTTAAGCTTTCGTATTCATAACTATCCAATATAAGCCTTTGCCTCTGAGGTGAAGAAAAATATTTGGCTTCCATTGGAAGTAATTATATGGAGTAAGAATAGCTGAAGATAAGGACTCCATTCTTTCACTTGTAGCTATAGCAACAATTATGGGAATTCTCCAATATTTTTATCTGCAAATCAAATCTCCGAACAGTTTCTAATTCTTTGATCTTCAAACCTACAAAATATTATTCATGCACCTTCTCCAAACCCATGTAGCTCTGATACCATGTAAAATTATTAGAGCACAAATATTGATCTAACTAAAGAATAATTGCACAAACTTGCAAGAAATTGAAAGGAAAATTGGAATCGAGAATGAATTTGATTACACAATATTAGTTTGAGAACTAATACATAAAGAAACTAATTTAAGCTTAGTTGTACATGAAATAACTATGGTTAATTAAAGATAACTGAAGCTAAGAGTGCTTTATGTTCTGTTAATGTGCACATGCACCACATGCAAGCACTAGAGTTAACTAACTAAAGGCAAGCGCACACCACATGTAAGCACTCGATTTAACTAACTAAAGCCAAGTGCATATCACATGCAATAAATAGAGTTGAGCTGAAGCTAACTAAGGTTAACTAAGTGCATGTACACCAACAAATTCTTTATGCTCAAAGTTCGCATAAGTGAGCACTAGATTTAACTAATTAAAGCCAAGTGCACATTACATGCAATAACTAGAGTTGAACTGAAGTTAACTAAGGCTAACTAAGTGCATGTACACCAAAAAATTATTTGTGCTCAAAGTTGCCATAAGTGAGCTTCGTGGCTTTAGAAGTTCTCTCTTCCATTGAGGTGTTACAAATAAGATCGACATTATGAAAATCCTAGTCCATCAATGATGCAGTGTGAGAGCCCAAGTTCGAGAACAAACCCTTCACAGAGAAAACACGTCACCTTCACACCAAAGAGAACCATGAATGAAACTATCACTGAAGCATAAAAGGAAAAAAAAAACACATTATTACATGTGTGTGACTCTGAATGTAAAGTGAAGTGAGTCTTTTCCAGATGAAAAAGTGAAATGTTCTACAACTATTGAAAAATATGTGTTACCATAAAATATTTTTCCAAATGTGTTCATAGAAACTTTTGTGACAAAAATATTTATATATTTACTAAATAATTAATATACTAATAAATTCACCAACCATTACTATATAATAAAAAATATAATCTCAATATCAAACTTTACTTTTATAACTATCAACTATCAATAAAATAAAATAAAAATACTATAAAAATTAAAGTGAAATGAATATAATTATTAAATAATATAGTTATAATTTATTGAAAGTTGCTCCACCCTGCATGAATCTATGCTATACATAATTTCATGTGTTTTAAAATAAAATAAAGTTCTAAAAATATAGTGAAAATTATAATTTTAATATTCAATTTTATTTTAGATAATTAATTTATTAATTTATCGTTAACGGGTTGTGTTAGATAACCTTTTTGATATTAACTTGATATACAATCACTTCTATAATAGTATAATAGTTTTTGTTTTTTTGGTTAATTTATATTTTTATCACATGTGTGTAGTATACTTTATACTAAACAAATATATATATTTTTAATGTATTTTTAAATTCGTCTGTTTTATTACTTATAAGGGTTGAGTATTTGTTTTATATATAAATAAATGACTGTTTATATTTGACGTTTAGGTAGTAGGTACGTTGATAAAGAAATAAAAATATCTTGCTAAGTTAAGAAGGCAACTTAACAGATATTTAGAAAAAACAGTCACACTTCAAATCAATGGTGTAAAGTGTCTCACTTGATCGAACAGAGTAGGGTAAAAATGTTGACGATTGTTGATACATAGAAAAGCCTATCTATCTAAATATTTCTAATAAAGTTTTAGTTAAACTTATTTAATTTTAAATTGTTGATGAATAATGCATTGTCAAATTGCCGTATTGTTAAAGTACTCTTTACTATAAGTGATTGCTTGGAACAACGAATAATAAAGTTTTAGTTAAACTTATTTAATTTTAGATTGATGGTGAATAGTGCATTGTCAAATTGTCGATGATTGGCGTACTGTTAAGGTACTCTTTACTATAGGTGGTTGCGTGGAACGAAAAATATATTATTTTCAATAAATTTTTGAATCATTCATATTTATAAATTAATTAATATTATATAAAGTAATTGAATGGAAAGATTAGTATAAGTAGTAGGCTTTATTTGCTTAAAAAAATCTAAACCAAAACCCTATTCAAATAGATTTTGATTTTCTGAATTTAAAATTTGAATTCATTTAAAATTTAGTAAATTTTATTTGCTTAGATTTTGATTTTTTGAGTTTAAAATTTGATTTTGATTTTCTGAATTGAAAATTTGAATTCATTTAAAATTTAGTTGAATTACATTCTCAAAATTTTATAAAACTTGCTTCATAATAAAACTATGATCACGTCAAAAAATTTTGCTACTAACTTACTTAAACTATTATATGATTTACTTAATACGAAATTATTATAAGACATGAGCTTCTAGCTTTCCTATTAGCTATTATATTGTTGGAATTTTTATTTCTTAAAATTTGAGTTAAGGTACAAAATTGATTAGGGTAATCAAAGCAATTGAATAATTATGAGTTATATTTGATAAGGAATTTAGATTTTTATGATTCATAATATTGTTAACTTGTCTTGACAATGAACTACACTGGTTGGTTTGAAACGCGTCAACAAAAAATTGTTTATGTTATTTTATCAAAAACTCTCTAAACAAAACTATATTTTATATTTATTATTATGATTTAACCAAGTAATTGAAAATTTAACGTAAACAATTAATTAACTTAATTGTTTCGACATTTTCCTATA
This sequence comes from Pinus taeda, assembly GCA_000404065.3. Taxonomy (NCBI): domain Eukaryota; kingdom Viridiplantae; phylum Streptophyta; class Pinopsida; order Pinales; family Pinaceae; genus Pinus; species Pinus taeda. The sequence goes on from APFE031498001.1 coordinate 53,544, forward strand.
CTAATTCAGGTAAATGAAATCAAGATGAAATAGGTATGTGCGTCGTCATTAGAAGACGCGAGTAGAATGGACTTGACTGGACTGATATAACACGTAACACACCTAACAAAATACGAAGTATAGGATGTATTTCCGGCTGCAAAACATTTCTGGCCATCTCTAATTAACTTCAACCTGCGCCTATGTAAACGGAGACGAAGAGATGGGCCCGAGCAGCCACGCAAGCAGATTTAGAGACTATGCGATCGGGGTTAAGGGTTGCCTCTCGCGCATGTATTATGTTATAATTGGAGATATGGCATCAGGGAAACTTTTTATATAATCAAGAATTATCAAGCCTTGCTAATTGCCCAACAGTGAGCATTTATTTTAATTTTTTTTCCAAAAGCGACAGTGAGTAAGATACTTCTGGGACGCAAGAAGTTACCTTCAAAATACAGCGGAAAATGGCCATACAGACAATCAAATTTTTGTATTTCAAGATTATTGAAAACAAGCACATAGTTGTAGTGCTGATTTATAGAAACAGACACGGATGAAAATACACAGAAATGGAAGGGATAGTAATGTCAATTCATCTGTAACTTCCCATTCTTACTGCAGCCTACAGTGAACTAAAGATTATGTTGGACATTTCAAGCTTTCCCATTTCTGACTTGAATATTTCCATTGCTTCAAAGGGCAAGCATGTAATAACTCTGACGCCATTTTTTCTCTTATCATCTGTGTTTGTACTTGGAGGTGGAAGGAAAATGCACACATGAACAAATGGAAAGCTCGCTGGAGTCACGTTCACTGCCTCACCCCAGCCGAAATCCGCCAGTGAGTATCCCAAGCGGCTCCAGTCAGACAAATATAGTTCTGTTGCGGAAGGAAGCCCAACTTCAACTTTCGGTTTAGGGTCATGGAGCTCAAGAAAATCTATGGCAGACCTAAGGTATTCATCTGTCAGTCTCGCCTTCTCTTCCTTCACCATTCTCACTAGATCCCAAAGCGAAGCCTCCATTACAACTTTAGCAGAAACTGCAACGCAAGCACTGAAGAAACCGATACCGTAGTACCCCTTCGGGAGAGGTGGTTTGTACACATTTCTCACGTTTACAGCAAAAAGAAGGCGTACTTGCTCATCAAAAGGAATTTTCAGAGCCTTCACCCTTGATTTCCACACGAATGCGGCCAAGGCTTCAAATGTTGAGCAATTTAAATATTCTTCATCAATATCTTTTGTCTTTGCTGCTAAAACATTCTTCTTGAGTTTATCTAGAGATTGAACAGTGAGCACAAATGAGCCATGAACTAGACCTCTTGCAGCATTTACGTCTATGAGGCAACTTCTGCTTGGGTTATCGCCACCAAATTCTTTTTGATCGAAATTGACTGTGGGTGGGCATCGTGGCTTAAGAAGTTCTCTCTTCCATTGCGGTGTTACAGATGGATGGGGCTCTCCCCTGGCAATATCAGCTACTGCCTTAAGAAATTGTGAGAAACCTAGCCCATCAATGATGCAGTGCGAGAGGCAAAGACCGAGAACAAACCCTCCACAACGAAAACGGGTCACCTTCAGCCCAAGAAGAACCATAAATGAGATTGCGCCTTGAAAAATGCAGAACCATATTTGTGATTAGCTCATCACACTGTGATCGATTTTTTTTTTTTTAATTTATAATTGATATTGCAGTAGTGAGTGGAGTTAAACACAAATAATAATAATAATTGTATCACGAGTAATTTTAGAGGCTAAAAGAATTTTACACATTTCATTGATGGATCATTGATGGATTATTCTATTAGGTTAACTTTTCAGTTTATATTCAAAATAATCTAAATCCAAATTTGAAAAAGTTAAATTCAATTATCATAGTAAATTCATAGATTTTCTAAATATTTTATAATATTGAAAATTTTTAAAAATTTAATAAATAATATTAATTCATCATCAATTATATTGAGTTTTAAATTTATATTAAAGATAATCCAAATGTAATTAAATATAACAAAAAATAATTAAAATTAAATAAGTTAAATTCAATTAAGAAAACAAAATATTATATATATATAAAAAAAAAAATCATCCACTATTCTGTTGTTTTTTAATAAAATTGTACTGGGTGTTTATTAAATAAATCAATTATAATTATTTGTTTAAATTTATTAATACTAGCATTTGCAGCCAAGGATGCAAAGGAAACGCCATAAGGCACAGTGTGTGTAAGAATATTGAAACGTGAATAGACTTTAGCAGGTTTTTTGTGAAAGGAAGGGTCGCCGATGCCGAGTTTTAATATGAGGAAGGCATGCGGAAACCACTGAAAAGGAATGCAAGTAGCTGCAAATATGCATTGAATCTGTCTAGAGGCCTTTGTTTGTAGCTGGTAAAAATTGTGGAGTTATAGGTGAAGATAAATGAATGAATCAACGCGAACGGGCAACCATATTGATTTGGACAGGGCCACCCAAGAAATGTTTATCCAAACCAGAAATTAAATTAGTATGAAGATATGCCGAAAACATGTAGTATATTAATTAAGGTCAATTGATTTTGCCAACAGAGTATGTTAAAACCCATTGACAATGAAATGGGCGTGAGGATATAAACTATCAAAATGGTATTGATCTTGAAACATCCCTTTTTAAGTTTCAAATGGAAAACACAAATAGGTGCGAGGACTCAAATTATCAAAATGGTATTTGATGTTGAAACATCCTTTTTTAAGTGTGAAAGGGAAAATACAAATAGTGTATTGTAACATCCTTTTTTCAAGTTTGAAATGAAAAACACAAATAGTTGTGAGGACACAAGCCATGAAATGGTAATTGATGTTGAAACATCATTTTTTAAGTTTGAAATGGAAAATACAAACAATGAATTGTGACCAGATAGGTCCGAGAAGGAACACAATAGCGTAAAGAAGATTGTGCTTGTCATTCCATATTTGAAGTTGTAGGAAAACATGGTGGAGGAAGCGAAGACATGAAGAAGCAGCAATGGACCTGCGAAATGTATGTTTGGTTAGAATTAGGAATATGTAAACCGGTTGCTGAAATGTATCAGTAATACTTTGCACGCGAGTTGCGTTAAAATGAAGCTGGAAGCAATGGAAATGAAGTTACCTTTGCTATGGGGATCCATAAATTGTCAGTGGAAGATGACTGGTGAATAACGGCAGGCTGAACACCACTTGGAGGTTAATGCGCAGCTGAAGTTGCATTTTTTTTGCTTGCCAAGCTACTTGACATTCTGTAGGCAGGTTATTTCTGATTCCATGTGGCCTGTTGCAAAAGAAAGAAAAGGTTAGAATGAGATGTATAGATAATATAAAGACATTCTAATATTTGATCATTTCACCAACATTGATTAAAGTTGGTTGATGTTGAAAGATATGAAAAGCATGCTATGAAATAGAATTAGGCAACTAAATGGAGGGAACCTTTTGTTGATGTCAAAGCATGGGTTGGAGCAAATTATCTGGAGGCGGCATTGAACGAAGAATGTATTTTGCGTGTTTTCTGTGAGCAATGTTTTTGTTGTCCTTCATTTTACTGTAACGATCGAAATTGAATATGGGGTTAATTCGTAGAGCCTGCAGAGAAGGGACTCTTGAAAGAGCTGTGAATGTGAGACCTTGACGTTCTGTTTTTCCAATGTCAATTGTTGCCTTTGGAAGTGTCATACCTTGAGATTTATGTATGGTTAAAGCCCAAGCCATCTTCAATGGAATTTGTGCACGTCCATTTCTTTTTACTGCTGCAATAGGTAAGTGAGTGGGGTTTCTTTCATCCCAAGGAGGCCCAATGTATTTGGAAAAATCCACGACAACAAATGTTGGAATTTGTGGTGGTGCAGTTGATTCTTTGTAAAAGATGGCTACAATTTCTCCGAGGGAACCATTAACAAGTCCGGTTGAAACCCAAAGGTTGGAAGTTAGCATAACTTTTTCGCCATTGCATAGCAATACAATTCGCTCAAGTTGCTCATCTTCAGAGGAAATACTGGAATATGTGTTGTCATCTTCAGCAATGGATCTTGCAATTGGAGTGTTTAGAGATTTCATCATTTGCTTATTATGGACCATTGTTTGAGCATTTGTTGGAAACAGATGCATGGAATCCTGGAATGAACATATTTCTTCCTCCGACAAAAAGGAATCTGTGCGCGACATGAGTACGTTGTAATCGTTGATTGTTGGATTTGCATCTCTAATGTTCTGGAGAATGTTCCTGAAAGTAACCTGTGCGATGTCATCGCCTTGTTGATGAAATATCATGTCTAATGTGATGACTGTGTTGAAGGTGTTCCACAGTGCGCTTCCATGGCTCGTCCCTGCATATAGAGGAATGTCTTTGACGGGTGGCAGCTGACCGAGATCACCAACCAATATTATGGAACAGCCACCGAAAGGGGTGTTTCTTTGGTGGGGAAATGCTTCCCGAAGACGTTCATCAATATGGCTGAGAAGATTTGGCCCAATGAAGCTCATTTCATCGATTAGTATGTATCTTATATGTTTGAGTTCTTCTTGGAATTTTGCAAGAGCATTACCTTCTAAGGGCGTAAGATCCTTTAGAGGAAGGTGCAGAGCAGAATGGATTGTCGATGCTTGTATGTTGAAGGCGGCAATCCCTGTAGGGGCGAGAAGCATGATCGGCGAAGGTTCCAGGCTTGCTAGGCCCATGAGCATATCTTTGATTCAATTAATGAGGAGGGATTTTCCCGTACCAGCAGTGCCTTGTATTATCATTCTGAGAGCGGGTAAATAATCCTTACTAGAAAAATGAGTAGAAATAATATTTAGAGCTTTTCTTTGCATTAGAGATAATGTAGCAAGGGTCGCCAGGATATGTCGATGTGTTTGAAGAATGTGGTGGATGGAGCGACTATTCTCAATGAATTGTATTGCGTTATTTTGTAGATCCAACGGGATAGTGGTATGATTCCAGTTATGGGTGTCATCAAAGCCACGAAGACCATGCATGTCAAGGTCATTTATGAGAAGCTCATTTGTTGGGTGTAATTGGGAAAGTAATTCCCATTCATTTATTTCCATGGTGTCTGCTGCACTAGTTTCATTTATAGCTGAGGTATCATCTGTGACAAATTCAATATCAGATAGAGTGCGGTGTTGATGCCAAGGATTGTAGAATGGACGAAATGTTTCCCAATTTGCGGTGAATTCTACAGCAGAATCTCCTATATCCTATACGATATGGTGAAAAGGTTTTTATAGCATAAGTTCAACCCTGCAAAAGTCAGCATAGCAAGGTTCAGTTGTGGATGGTATGGAGGAGTAACGTGGTATGACCCGAACAATTGCTTTTGTAGGCCTTTGTTTCCATTTGTTTGTTTTGCGACGAGGATCATATGACGAGGACCTTGCAAATTCTATTAGTGATGTGGCCTCTAGGGTGGAAGGGCATTAGATATATGCATCTATGATGTGTGGGGATGTAGTGGAGGCGGTGATCGTTTGCGAAAGGCGCAGAAGAATTTTTTGGCTTACATTTAAAGAAACAAATGGCCGGCTACATAATGTTAAGGGAAATTTTTGCAGCATATGGCAGGTTTCCTGTGCTCCAATGTCACGATCAACAAGGGTTTCTGCAAGAAATTTTCAAAATGCGGATGTTGCTGGGTCAGTAGTGGGTGAAGCAAGGACAATTCTACGGAGCATTTGGTGGAAGCTTTTAGATTTTTTTTCTTCTTTGGATGCATATTTGGCGATATATTTTTGCACAGCATGTATGGAGAGCACTGGTTGGCAGTCAACATTTGCACGCCAAATAGATAGGATGGTAGGGTTATGGCTATTGAGTCGATCGTCATTGCGAACAGGGGTGTATGTTTTTTGGCCACTGGAGTCAATGAATAAGGCCGATTTTGGATGTAATTCCCACGGTGCTTTATAACGACATTGGAGTGAGGACCCTTTTTTTCTTAGGCACGTGCTTTCCGATCATTTTGTGTGACGTTCAACACAGTTGACGAGTTGTTCATAGTCACTGGAAGGATTGGTACTAAATATTTGTTGTGTGGACAATAGACAAGGGTCTTTGGGATCTGGCCAAGCATTTGGTTGGTTCGAAGTTGAAGGAGCACGAGGGTTCCAAGCGGAAATATATTTGTCAAAGAACTACCTTGCAATATCTATTGCTTCTGTGTCTTCCCAGTTGAGGCTCTCCATATCAGGTGCATTTTCGATCCAAAGGAAACCATGGATGTGCGCAGACCCCCTATGTTGCCATTCATACCTATCAAGAATGCGTTTTTGTAAGTTAATTTTGCAATAGGTGAGGAATGTTGTTTAGACTTCTTAGAGGGAAAAAAAAATGCCGTAGAATGCGTACCTGTACCAGTAATCTTTTGTATTCAAGTGTTTCTCTAAGATAATCTCACGAAATGCTGTGAATCTATGGTGCATATACAGTGATGTTAAATGTGGGTAAGGTACAATGTTTTCATTTCTCCACTTTTGTTGTTTTGCAATATCAGAAGGAAGACATCCAGGCATGATTGCATGAAGATCAGGCCATTTTGTATTAGCTGCACTTAATGTGAAGAAGAACGTCGGGCAGCCGAGTTGAGATATCATGTCCATTAGTTCGTTTTTAGCTTTGTGCCAAAATGACCTTGTTCCACGTAAAGAGCTACTGAAGCGCATGACTTGCTCTGCCAACTGCTCATCTGGAAATTGCTCTAAGCAGAGGCTTAGATCTTGAATAGATACTGGAAAGTTATCTGTGATGTTCTTTTTCAAAAAGAACGATGTTGTTGCTTGATTGCGATGCCGCATCATGAGATTATATATGTAATAACGAAAGCGTGGGTGCTTTCCAAATATGTTATCATAGTAACGTATGAGATGGAGTGCATATTCATGTAATTGCACTGCTTTCATTCTTGGCTGATTCGGCATTGCAGCTCCTGTTGGGAAAAGGGCAGGGAAAGCCATAGAGAGTAGACCTTCTGTGTTGTATTCGTTGACTGGAGATAAACCAATTGTTGGCCACTCAATTGCAGTATCAGATTGGTGGTTGTAAGCATGCAAATAATGGCAGATTTCTTGGATTTCTGTATTTGTATTAGGTATGATGGGGACGAATGATGATGATTGGTCTACGGATGGGTCTGTGAAATCTTCGGTGAGCTCATGGGGGGGTTCAAGTGGAAGGGGGACAATGGTTTCTGTAGTATTGGAATGGTGAAGGGAGGAGGAGACGTCGGCGGGGATTGCTAGTAAGGATGCAAGTGCATTGGTATCAATACGCACATTCTTATAGTATGGGTCATTTGCCAATTTGTATTCTAATGCAGTGAGAACGCGATGCTAAGCCAGTTCCCAATGAAAATAAACGTAAACATTTTCTATGTTTTAGTACCTCTTTTTGTGATGCGAGTTTTTACCTTCCACACAATGTAGATAATTTGAATTTCTTAGTTAAATGGTAGATATTAAACTTTCACTACTTCCCCTTTATTTGCATGCAAAACCTTCATCATCATTCAGATTCTTAGCAGACATTGTTTGGTTGCCTAAAAGCCTAATTAGTCTGTGGTGAGTTACTCCCCATTTCTTTCAAGTTACTCCCCATTTGGTGGTATACTTCACAGGTTTGGCCCAACTGAGAAGGAGATGAACCAACGACCCTTCCAAGTAAATGCGTGAGGATGGGGTATACTTCACAGGTTTGGCCCAACTGAGAAGGAGCTGAACCAATGACCCTTCCAAGTAAATGCGTGAGGATTTTTACTTTTTACTTTTTTTGTGAACAATGATTTTCTTTGTACAGTTACAATTCATTTTGTCTAATTTCATTCTTTTTTCTCATGGCAGGTGCATTCCGTGAAACTTTATTTTTACTTCCTCCACTAGTGCCTTCATACTAAACATAGGTCATCGCTACATGTCGGAAAATATTGTTCTACCTAGCTGCTACGTAGCTGCTCTTTATAGAGAATCGATGCATTTTTTGGGTTTTCTACCTAGAGTTTCTATGAATTTCAACTACATTAGGGTTATAAGACCCTTGTATGGGTGACACATGTTAATCCTAAGAATGACTTATTAGTTTAGTCTTTTTTCTTTTTGTGACAGTTTCCCCAAAGTCTAGTATATAAGAAAAAAACTGTTAATCACATAAAGTTTTTGTTGCATTGTTAATTACATAAAGTTTCTGGTGCATTTTCTCACAGCCTCGCAAAGTCCTATTATTTTAACTTTACTTAATTTTATACCTTTGATGAAATGGCTTGAAATGCCTTGGCCATGTTCTACGTCTCTTCTTTTAATGTGCTCACATAATTTCTTAATCAACCAATTTCTCTAAATCAAAATATCACAAAAAAAGACTTCTTTGAGAAGAGGAAAAAATATCTAATATAATGTTTTTGTATCAGAAATTAAAAATATAAAGCACAATTTTTTATATACAAGTGTTGGAGAAGATTGGAATTGGCGCAAATCATAATGGATACCCTCAAAGTATGCTTTTTCAGATATTTGAACATAGTTCCATGTTTTATGTAAAATAGGGATTGATCTGATAATTTTTCCACTCTCCAGCCATCTCATATAATTCATAAACAAGATTGGTTAGTTAGTAGTCGCAGCCGAGTTTGAAGCTAAATAAGCATTGACAAATGGATGTAGCCTAATTTGGAAGGGAAACCAATAGGTCAGCAGAAAGAAGTCGAATATAAAAATGGCCGAAAGGACAAATTATCCACATTGCAGTAAAAACCTTGCCTCATTGCAGTTACTGTAGGAATATTAAAATGGTAGAAAGAGATCGTTTAAAAACTTCGCCGAAGATTAAAAAAGAAATGAGAATCAAAGATCTCAAGATCATTAAATATAGTCCTATCACTACAATGAAAACCTTAAATTGCTAATAGGTATCCAAACGAATATACGCACCATAAGCCATTAATTTGTCAAGATTTTGATATTGGGATACTTAAACACACTACATCCACCCAAGGCCAAAATATTTTAACATAAATATATCTAAATTCAATAAGACTACTGGTTCTTTCTAAAGCTGAGTATATTCTTAAAAAAAATAGGGGAAATGAAAATCTAATATAATGTTTTTGTATCAGAAATTAAAAATATAAAGCACAATTTTTTATATGCAAGTGTTGGAGAAGATTGGAATTGGCGCAAATCATAATGGATACCCTCAAAGTATGCTTTTTCAGATATTTGAACACAGTTCCATGTTTTATGTAAAATAGGGATTGATCTGATAATTTTTCCACTCTCCAACCATCTGATATAATTCATATAATTCATAAACAAGATTGGTTAGTTAGTAGTCGCAGTTGAGTTTGAAGCTAAATAAGCATTGATAAATGGATGTAGCCTAATTTGGAAGGGAAACCAACAGGTCAGCAAAAAGAAGTCGAATATAAAAATGGCCGAAAGGACAAATTATTGATATTGCAGTAAAAACATTGCCTCGTTGCGGTTACTGTAGGAATATTAAAATGGTAGAAAGAGATCCTTTAAAAACTTCGCCGAAGATTAAAAAAGAAATGAGAATCAAAGATCTCAAGATCATTAAATATAGTCCTATCACTACAATGAAAACCTTAAATTGCTAATAGGTATCCAAACTAATATACGCACAATATAATTCATAGAATGATACAAGCACGTCCAATATGGGTGCTTCGAGAGGAGATTGGTGGCAAGGTATGACACAAGATTTAGGTTAAATGGTGAAATTTTGTGGAACAACTCAAATGGATTCTCTTCTATCTAACGCTAGCATTAACTGCTACAGGTTCTCTATATTATTAAAGGACTAGTTGGAATGGCCTGCTTCCTAGACCGATCGTAGGTAAATATCCAATTTAAAATTATTCAGATGCCCATATTTACTATTTGTGTTTCCAGCATGAGAAAGATGTATTTTATCATAATTGACATAATAATGTTGATTATGTAACGCAAACATAACTATAACCTAAACTCCGGTAGCGTAGTAGTGATATAGTCATGTAAGGTTCTTAGAACAGTCAGCTTTAAGTAAGCAACTCAATCTATTTTCTTTTTTTTTTCAGGTGAAAACAACCATCACATAGCCGCTATATGTGCTAATGCAAATAATGATGGACAATCTCAACCGAAACATAATAAATTGGGAAGCAGCCGGGCAATCAAATAATGGTTGTCTATTTATATATAGGATTTGGTTGTGTTTATTTGGTCTGCAGATATTTTGTTTTGTGTAATTGTTGCAATGGTGGCAAACTAATCACCAAAACATTGCGACAGTATGTTAGCTGAGTTTATGTATGAAAACAATGTAATGGCAGACCTCTGTCAAAGTTTATTTTGTGTGTTTTTCTATTCACCTTGGAATATTTGCAGTATTAGTATTAGTATTACAAGTGTTGGAGAAGATTGGAATTGGCGCAAATCATAATGGATACCCTCAAAGTATGCCTTTTCAGATATTTGAACACAGTTCCATGCTTTATGTAAAATAGGGATTGATCTGATAATTTTTCCAATCTCCAACCATCTCATATAATTCATATAATTCATAAACAAGATTGGTTAGTTAGTAGTCACAGCCGAGTTTGAAGCTAAATAAGCATTGACAAATGGATGTAGCCTAATTTGGAAGGGAAACCAATAGGTCAGCAGAAAGAAGTTGAATATAAAAATGGCCGAAAGGACAAATTATCCACATTGCAGTAAAAACCTTGCCTCATTGCGGTTACTGTAGGAATATTAAAATGGTAGAAAGAGATCGTTTAAAAACTTCGCAGAAGATTAAAAAAGAAATGAGAATCAAAGATCTCAAGATCATTAAATATAGTCCTATCACTACAATGAAAACCTTAAATTGCTAATAGGTATCCAAACGAATATACGCACCATAAGCCATTAATTTGTCAAGATTTTGATATTGGGATACTTAAACACACTACATCCACCCAAGGCCAAAATCTTTTAACATAAATATATCTAAATTCAATAAGACTACTGGTTCTTTCTAAAGCTTAGTATATTCGTAAAAAAAATAGGGGAAATGAAAATCTAATATAATGTTTTTGTATCAGAAATTAAAAATATAAAGAACAATTTTTTATATACAAGTGTTGGAGAAGATTGGAATTGGCGCAAATCATAATGGATACCCTCAAAATATGCTTTTTCAGATATTTGAACACAGTTCCATGTTTTATGTAAAATAGGGATTGATCTGATAATTTTTCCACTCTCCAACCATCTCATATAATTCATATAATTCATAAACAAGATTGGTTAGTTAGTAGTCGCAGCCGAGTTTGAAGCTAAATAAGCATTGACAAATGGATGTAGCCTAATTTGGAAGGGAAACCAATAGGTCAATAGAAAGAAGTCGAAAATAAAAATGGCCGAAAGGACAAATTATCGATATTGCAGTAAAAACCTTGCCTCATTGCGGTTATTGTAGGAATATTAAAATGGTAGAAAGAGATCCTTTAAAAACTTCGCCGAAGATTAAAAAATAAATGAGAATCAAAGATCTCAACATCATTAAATATAGTCCTATCACTACAATGAAAACCTTAAATTGCTAATAGGTATCCAAACGAATATACGCACCATAAGCCATTAATTTGTCAAGATTTTGATATTGGGATACTTAAACACACTACATCCACCCAAGGCCAAAATCTTTTAACATAAATATATCTAAATTCAATAAGACTACTGGTTCTTTCTAAAGCTGAGTATATTCGTAAAAAAAATAGGGGAAATGAAAATCTAATATAATGTTTTTGTATCAGAAATTAAAAATATAAAGCACAATTTTTTATATACAAGTGTTGGAGAAGATTGGAATTGGCGCAAATCATAATGGATACCCTCAAAGTGTGCTTTTTCATATATTTGAACACAGTTCCATGTTTTATGTAAAATAGGGATTGATCTGATAATTTTTCCACTCTCCAACCATCTCATATAATTCATAAACAAGATTGGTTAGTTAGTAGTCGCAGCCGAGTTTGAAGCTAAATAGGCATTGACAAATGGATGTAGCCTAATTTGGAAGGGAAACCAACAGGTCAACAGAAAGAAGTCGAATATAAAAATGGCTGAAAGGACAAATTATCGATATTGCAGTAAAAACCTTGCCTCGTTGCGGTTACTGTAGGAATATTAAAATGGTAGAAAGAGATCCTTTAAAAACTTCGCCGAAGATTAAAAAGAAATGAGAATCAAAGATCTCAAGATCATTAAATATAGTCCTATCACTACAATGAAAACCTTAAATTGCTAATAGGTATCCAAACGAATATACGCACCATATAATTCAGAGAATGATACAAGCACGTCCAATATGGGTGCTTCGAGAGGAGATTGGTGGCAAGGTATGACAAAAGATTTAGGTTAAATGGTGAAATTTTGTGGAACAACTCAAATGGATTCTCTTCTATCTAACGCTAGCATTAACTGCTACAGGTTCTCTATATTATTAAAGGACTAGTTGGAATGGCCTGCTTCCTAGACCGATCATAGGTAAATATCCAATTTAAAATTATTCAGATGCCCATATTTACTATTTTTGTTTCCAGCACGAGAAAGATGTATTTTATCATAATTGACATAACAATGTTGATTATGTAACGCAGACATAACTATAACCTAAACTCCAGTAGCGTAGTAGTGATATAGTCATGTTAGGTTCTTAGAACAGTCACCTTTAAGTAAGCAGCTCAATCTATTTTTTTTTTTCAAGTGAAATCGACCATCACATAGACGCAGTATGTGCTAATGCAAATAATGATGGACAATCTCAATCGAAACATAATAAATTGGGAAGCAGTTAGGCAATCAAATAATGGTTGTCTATTTATATATAGGATTTGTTGTGTTTATTTGGTCTGCAGATATTTTGTTTTGTGTAATTGTTGCAATGGTGGCAAACTAATCACCAAAACATTGTGACAGTATGTTAGCTGAGTTTGTGTATGAAAACAATGTAATGGCAGACCTCTATCAAAGTTTATTTTGTGTGTTTTTCTATTCACCTTGGAATATTTGCAGTATTAGTATTCACCTTGGAATATTTGCAGTATTAGTATTAGTATTACAAGTGTTGGAGAAGATTGGAATTGGCGCAAATCATAATGGATACCCTCAAAGTATGCTTTTTCAGATATTTGAACACAGTTCCATGTTTTATGTAAAATAGGGATTGATCTGATAATTTTTCCACTCTCCAACCATCTCATATAATTCATATAATTCATAAACAAGAATGGTTAGTTAGTAGTCGCAGCCGAGTTTGAAGCGAAATAAGCATTGACAAATCGATGTAGCCTAATTTGGAAGGGAAACCAATTGGTCAGTAGAAAGAAGTCGAATATAAAAATGGCCGAAAGGACAAATTATCCATATTGCAGTAAAAACCTTGCCTCATTGCGATTACTGTAGGAATATTAAAATGGTAGAAAGAGATCGTTTAAAAACTTCGCAGAAGATTAAAAAAGAAATGAGAATCAAAGATCTCAAGATCATTAAATATAGTCCTATCACTACAATGAAAACCTTAAATTGCTAATAGGTATCCAATCGAATATATGCACCATAAGCCATTAATTTGTCAAGATTTTGATATTGGGATACTTAAACACACTACATCCACCCAAGGCCAAAATCTTTTAACATAAATATATCTAAATTCAATAAGACTACTGGTTCTTTCTAAAGCTCAGTATATTCGTAAAAAAATTAGGGGAAATGAAAATCTAATATCATGTTTTTGTATCAGAAATTAAAAATATAAAGCACAATTTTTTATATACAAGTGTTGGAGAAGATTGGAATTGGGGCAAATCATAGTGGATACCCTCAAAGTATGCTTTTTCAGATATTTGAACACAGTTCCATGTTTTATGTAAAATAGGGATTGATCTGATAATTTTTCCACTCTCCAACCATCTCATATAATTCATATAATTCATATAATTCATAAACAAGATTGGTTAGTTAGTAGTCGCAGCTGAGTTTGAAGCTAAATAAGCATTGACAAATGGATGTAGCCTAATTTGGAAGGGAAACCAATAGGTCAGCAGAAAGAAGTCAAATATAAAAATGGCCGAAAGGACAAATTATCGATATTGCAGTAAAAACCTTGCCTCATTGCGGTTACTGTAGGAATATTAAAACGGTAGAAAGAGATCCTTTAAAAACTTCGCCGAAGATTAAAAAATAAATGAGAATCAAAGATCTCAAGGTCATTAAATATAGTCCTATCACTACAATGAAAACCTTAAATTGCTAATAGGTATCCAAACGAATATACGCACCATAAGCCATTAATTTGTCAAGATTTTGATATTGGGATACTTAAACACACTACATCCACCCAAGGCCAAAATCTTTTAACATAAATATATCTAAATTCAATGAGACTACTGGTTCTTTCTAAAGTTGAGTATATTCGTAAAAAACATAGGGGAAATGAAAATCTAATATAATGTTTTTGTATCAGAAATTAAAAATATAAAGCACAATTTTTTATATACAAGTGTTGGAGAAGATTGGAATTGGGCAAATCATAATGGATACCCTCAAAATATGCTTTTTAAGATATTTGAACACAGTTCCATGTTTTATGTAAAATAGGGATTGATCTGATAATTTTTCCACTCTCCGACCATCTCATATAATTCATATAATTCATAAACAAGATTGGTTAGTTAGTAGTCGTAGCCGAGTTTGAAGCTAAATAAGCATTGACAAATGGATGTAGCCTAATTTGGAAGGGAAACCAATAGGCCAGCAAAAAGAAATCGGATATAAAAATGGCCGAAAGGACAAATTATCCATATTGCAGTAAAAACCTTGCCTCATTGCAGTTACTGTAGGAATATTAAAATGGCAGAAAGAGATCCTTTAAAAACTTCGCCGAAGATTAAAAAAGAAATGAGAATCAAAGATCTCAAGATCATTAAATATAGTCCTATCACTACAATGAAAACCTCAAATTGCTAATAGGTATCCAAACGAATATACACACCATATAATTCAGAGAATGATACAAGCACGTCCAATATGGGTGCTTCGAGAGGAGATTGGTGGCAAGGTATGACAC
>APFE031498001.1:68652-119165 GCA_000404065.3 Pinus taeda
GAATATTAAAATGGTAGAAAGAGATCCTTTAAAAACTTCGCCAAAGATTAAAAAAGAAATGAGAATCAAAGATCTCAAGATCATTAAATATAGTCCTATCACTACAATGAAAACCTTAAATTGCTAATAGGTATCCAAACGAATATACGCACCATATAATTCAGAGAATGATACAAGCACGTCCAATATGGGTGCTTTGAGAGGAGATTGGTGGCAAGGTATGACACAAGATTTAGGTTAAATGGTGAAATTTTGTGGAACAACTCAAATGGATTCTCTTCTATCTAACGCTAGCATTAACTGCTACAGGTTCTCTATATTATTAAAGGACTAGTTGGAATGGCCTGCTTCCTAGACCGATCATAGGTAAATATCCAATTTAAAATTATTCAGATGCCCATATTTACTATTTGTGTTTCCAGCACGAGAAAGATGTATTTTATCATAATTGACATAACAATGTTGATTATGTAATGCAGACATAACTATAACCTAAACTCCAGTAGCGTAGTAGTGATATAGTCATGTTAGGTTCTTAGAACAGTCAGCTTTAAGTAAGCAGCTCAATCTATTTTCTTTTTTCAGGTGAAAACGACCATCACATAGCCGCAGTATGTGCTAATGCAAATAATGATGGACAATCTCAACCGAAACATAATAAATTAGGAAGCAGTCAGGCAATCAAATAATGGTTGTCTATTTATATATAGGATTTGTTGTGTTTATTTGGTCTGCAGATATTTTGTTTTGTGTAATTGTTGCAATGGTGGCAAACTAATCACCAAAACATTGCGACAGTATGTTAGCTAAGTTTATGTATGAAAACAATGTAATGGGAGACCTCTGTCAAAGTTTATTGTGTGTTTTTCTATTCACCTTGGAATATTTGCAGTATTAGTATTACGATGACATAAATTGTAATAGCATTGCTATACCATTTGTTGAGAAAGATAAATCTTACATTCGATGTTTTATTTCTGATTATGCTATGAATCTATGTATGGTAAGCGCTATGTATACCAGGTGATTTATGTTTGAAACATTATTAGGTCAACTTGTTTTATCTGTACTAAATATACAATCACGTTCTCCTTATCCAGTCACAAAATTAAAGATTGTAACATTCCAAATTATGTTGCAATTGGGCATTACTCCTGTCATAAATAATAAAGCCCAAAACAACAGTGGAAGTAACAATACCTTGTTTGTAAGTTACAATTAATTACATCAAAGGGGAATCTAGTGAAGCATGCGATATAGAAATTCCAAAAAAAATTCACATACCGGTACAGACCCCAACAGATTACTGGTCGGAAGACTTCTGCAGACTTCTGGGCAAAGGCCGTAATCACTTCACAAGGCGTTGTATGAACCTGAGCAGCGAATTAGGCAATGAAATTAAGGTAGCGAGGAAATCCCATGTGTGAAGGAGAGGGTATAAATAGTGATATAACAGCACAAAGCCCTCAGGCAGGGAGAAAGACACCAAACCAAGAAGAATTTCACGTTTAGTCACTGCTAAGACACGTTTAGGTTCAGTCATTGTGGAGAGTCTCATCGCCAGGAGGGCTGACCTTTCATGGCCCATTGCCAGATCCTCCCTCTCTGTCTTCCAGCTGGTGGAAAAAATAACATTTTTCTATGAAAAAAAAATTAAACCAACGGCAGAAAACACCCCAATCGTCTAACACACAGAATCAATGGCTAAGTATCGCACACGTCACATTTTAGGGATGTCTTTCTCAGAGGGAACGCCTTACGGCGTAAAAAAAATATATATATATATATATATATATTTTTTTTTTTAATTTAATTTAAATTTGTAAAATAATTCTAGATTCTAAATTAAAATTTTTAAAATTAAAAATTATATAAAAATATACAAAATTGATAAACAAATTTATATTAATAAAACGAATTATTTTAATTTTTCAAATTATCATAAAGATAATCCAAATCTAATTAAATAAAAAATAATATGATATTAAATAAATTCATTCAATTAAATTAAGAAAAACAAAATGTTATACATATATATCTATATAAAAGGAATTCTTTCATTATTTGATTGTATTTATAATAAAATCGTACGTTGTTTATTAAATAAATCAATTATAATTATTTTTTTAAATCTATTAATAGATAAAAATTTAAGTTTAATTTTAAAATAATATTAAATTTAAGTTAAAATTTTTAAAATTTAAAAATATATATATATTGAAATATACAAATTGATAACTAAAATTTATTAATAAAAACAAATTATTTTAATTTTTCAAAGTATCATAATTTAAATTATTTAAATGCGAACATTTCTAATTATTTAAATAAGAATCAACGCCTACGACTGTAATACGAACTTAAAAATACAGAAAAATTATCACCGAGTATTCATACTAATTACAGATTATAACGTTCGCTATTTCTTAAGTCGTGGCGTATCAGTTATGCGTTATCATCAAATTTACATAGTCGGAGGAAATCGGTCTAACAATCCAAAGAAGGGATCTATGTTTCTCACCTGAATAACCAGAGGAGGAATATCATGATGCTCGTACGCCGTTGGATATTCGTAGAGCAGTTGCTTCAAGCATGGTGTCAGTTGGGCTAGGTATCCAACTTCCTCCAGACTGCAGTTTGCAGTGCCTTCAACGAACACGGCCCCTTCTGCAGTACAACATACCTCAAGCTTCCCATTAACGGTTTTCCTCATCCGCCCAGCCAGAGGATAGTAGTAAACCAGAGCTTTGGAGATCGCATCTCGGATAACGTGGACTGGGTCCACGTGGCTGGTTGGACAAGCGCCATACACATGAAGGATTTTACCCGTGACTCTCAGTTCTTGACTGTCTATGTTTGACATGTAAAGGACCTCCTTAGGCGTAGTCTCAGCAGGAGTCACCATGATGGGCTGTAGCGCAGTTACAGATAAGCCAGTGATATTGTCAGCCCCATCTTCAAATTTTCCCATTACTTCAAGCAGAATTTGGATGCTGGCCCCGTTATCGACAATCTAAATCAGCAATGGATATGGCCAGAGTCCTAATAAATAAAAGATCTGAAGCTATTCGAAGTTTCCCAAATGTTCGCTGTGAAACTATGGGAATAAAAAAAAAATAAGAAGCTAGGAAGATCGACATAAACAATATGATCGTGTATTCGACTCTCCAGTAGACTGCAATTTATACGAGGGGATATTATGAAAATTAGATCGTGTGATCAACTCTCCAGTAGACTGCAATTTATAGGAGGGGATGTTATGAAAATTATGCAAACGGGTCCTTAGTAGTGCCGTCACTTAACTTTTCTGTACAGGCACGTATACGAGGCTTTCAACCTTTTCCTGATGTGACCTCACTTGACTGGGCCGTACCACACTTTTGCAAACAGACACACGAGTTTCGTCGCCGTCATCTACAAGTCAGACCAAACGCCTTTCTACCTGCCTTTCACATCACATTGCAGAAGAAAATCAAACTGGACTCCACTGCCTTTCACTCAGGTTTGGAAGATTTTCTTCTGCAATATGATGTGAATGGCTGGTAGAAAGGCGTTTGGTCTGACTTGTAGATGACGGCTGGTAGCAGATATAACGTGAATATATTTATAAATAGTAATTGCTGCTGAGCTTGCAAAAAGTAAACAGATATGATATGATAGGATAGGATGTTTCACTGAATCTCAAACTGGACTCCACTGTTATTAGCTTTGTATTATCCAATCGTTCTGGATATATTCAAGAAGTCGTTGCTTAATTATTGAATTTTTTTTACTTTGTTACTTCTTGAGTTGTTGTCACTCTCTTCTTCAACCTTCTAGGTTTCTAATCTTTATGTTTAATTTTCCACTCTATTTGCAGAACAAATATTGTACATTCATTATCCTGTCAATTTCAATGTTCAATTTATCTCTTAGATGGTATATGGTGTTCTTTATTTACTAAAATTTGTTGTTATTTCTACTCACTCGTTGTTATTGCATGTTTTCTTCTTTGATAGTTGTAGAATTCTTACTCTTTCCTTCATCTGATGTATTAAGCACACCTTCTATGCTTGATACTTTCATGCAATATTCTCCATTAATCTTACGATTAATCAACCATTATTCCAACATATTTAACTTTTTTTCAAAATTTGTCAGTCTGAAAGTTGCTCTTCCTCTTTACGCTTCCTTTGACAATCTCCATGAGCCAAATCTTCTTTGTCCTTTGCAACAACATGTTTCTTTAACTATCTATCAACAATCTCTTTGTTCATTAATTTATGGATTTCATTATGGTTTTTGTAACATCACTGGTTAAAAATCCATGTAAAATATATAAGACCATGGTCATGGGACACTTATTCCAAGTTGAATGGTGGGAAAACATCTTGGTGAGCGTTCATTTCAGTGATTATGGCTAAAAGCTCTAGAAAGGAAAAATGACATCTTTTACACATTTATTTATGAAAATAAAGGAAGTTAGGAGAAAAGGAAGGTGAAAGGTCACATGTTGCATGTGAGGAGGAAAATAAGAAAATAGAGACCTCATTAATATAAACGCTTTAGTTGGCAAGATTTTGACACGTTTTGGTGGAACTCTCTTCTATTCTCTCTCATACTCTTGGACACTTATAGTTTTCTTGGCGCACTTTGGTATTGGATCAAGAAAAACAAAGAAGGCAAGAGGAAGGAAGTAGCAAGCAAGGAAGAACAGTATCAAGCAACTAAAGTAGGATTCTTTGTGAGTATCGATTTGCATGTGTGTTTTCCTTGCTAGATTTGGCATGCATGGTATTGCATGTGGCTCTTTTATATTATGGCATGGGTTTTGCCAAGTGTGACAATGTTTTCAGCCTAGCCTTTCCATTTCCGGATAACCATGGTGTGATGGGGTTCTCATGTTTTGGTTGAGTTGGATTGTTCGATGGATTCAAATTTGAGTGAGGTGGATATCCAAATGATAGAACACATGACCTAGTAAAACCTGAACCAAATTGTGGGTCGTAGTAAAGCCAAATTTTGTGTTTCCTCAGTGGGCCTAGGAATCCTTGATCTGTGAATAGTGGGATATAAGGTAAAGCCTAGAGGTGGTTTCCCTTAATTAGGCCTAGGAATCCTTGCCGGTGAATGGCAGGATATACGATAAAGCTAGAGGGTGGTGTCTTGGTTTAAGGCCTAGTGATCTCTAAATCAGACTGTGGATTACCATAAAACATGAGAGACTAGGGGACAGGAAAATTCCTCATGGTCCAGGTGGAGAAATTCGGTGGCGTCCATGTTTGTTTTGCCCTAATGATCTAGTGGAGATCATGGTAAATCATGTTAGTACATGTTTATTGTGTTGGCCAATGTGATATGATGTGGATTACAATAAAGCAGGGTTTCTATTGATGAGGGTGAGGTGGTTTAGCCTTGGGATTCCCTGGTTGGTTATTTTGGTTTGAGCCCCACATTCATGCTTAGAATATGACATGGGGTGAATGGATGAAGAGAGAATTGGCTCAACCATTCTGTGCTTTGGTGGAATGTGGTAGTCCCATCCTAACTTGGATTTTTCATTCATTAATAAGACGTTATTTCTTTGATATCTTATTTTCTAAATCTACTGGTTTATATGTGGAATTTTACTGATGATGTATCCTTAATATTTATGTTGTTATTATGTTGGTTATAAGCATGTTTTATGACGGTGATGATGTATGGATTTCATCATGTTTTGATTTGCAAATGAATGAATAATGTATCTATGAACTAATAGATGATAATGCAACTAATGATATAAGGGATCAATGTTTCTTATTGATTCTCAGATAAGTATGAGACCCATATGCTTAGATTTGTTGTTTACTCCTATAGATTACATATTTTTGATATGTTTAACGAAATGCTTATGATGGTTAGTAGGGGTCCAGTCAAGTCCTTGTTAAAATTATTTCATTTGTATCATTATCCCGTTGTTATATTTCATACCTAAATATTTCATTTAGTCGTGGGTAGTGACATGGGCTCTGGGCCTAAAAAAGTGGCTCAAATCCCTGGGACAAAGGCATAGCACTGGGCAGAAAAGTCCTTGGATGTTGGCATACCATGATGTGGGAGTGTCCAGAGCCCTATGGATGCATCCATGCTAACATCAAGGGAGCGTTCAGGAGTGTAATGGTCTAAAAACTTAGTGGGACCCAGCAGCTGGTTACCTGAGAGGTTGGGATGGTTCTTGGGAGTCCTGTTGCTGATGTGGAAGGTTTCTATGGTGTTTCTGTCGATTCCACTTCCTTAAGGTCATCTAGGAGGTTGAATATCATCATAGTAGCATATCTTCACATGTTTACCTTGGTTGGACGGTTACTTGGGTAGATGTGGGAGGAGGATGTTATAGAGTGGTATCAGATCATGGTTCAGCCCTCGGACTAGATGGGCAGTGTGTTGGACATGCATTCATGTTAGTTGCATAAGTGTTCCTTACGACTTGTAGTCCATGTGCTTGTTGCATTTTCATGATGTTGATCATGGTTGTAGTGATATCGCCATGTGAAGGTTAATGATGTTATTGTTGGGATGATTTAGTCATAAATGCATGTCATTTGTATATGCATTTGTTAAGCATGTCAATTTCCATATGTTATTTTGCATGCATTGTCATGGTTATAATTATGCATGTATATTAGGTTAAACATGCATTGGGAGGTCATTGTATGCATTTTAGGTCATCATGATGATATTGGTGTGTTATGATGTTAATGTGTTGGTTGAGATAGTGTAGGAGATGTAGATCATTAAAGAGAAGTTGCGATAATGGACCTTGAGGTAAGAGCAGATTGTCATATATGTTTGTATGGTGGGCATGCAAGTATGTGGTTAATAGTTGTTATAAGAATTACAGTTACTTATATACTTGCCATTTATTTTTGTTATGGTTACATGTATGATAAATGCTAGATCTGCCATAAGGTGTTCCCCTTCGAAATCAACTTCCCCAACTGCCTTTCTATCATAATCTTGACCATCAGATCCATTGTTAGATGATTAAATGTTTTTCCACCTTTAGATGCTACTAACTGTCAAGTCAATTAAATCTTGATTTGCACACTATTATAACCATAGTCTCATTCTTTCAATTCGGTTTGGTGGCTCTATTGGGTGCATCTAACCCTAAGCCTACAACTCAGTTCAGTGGCTCTGCATCTAACCCTAAGACTGTTCATTACCAGTAACAACTCGTTTCTCGGATCGGTAGCTTTGCTAGGTGCATCTCACCTAAGCCTTTTCATTACCAGGAACAACTCAATTGTTCGATGCCAAGCTATGTGAAAACGCTCTGCAAAACCCTAACTCATCTAGGGTGTTCGATGCCAAGCTCTTTGAAACGTTCTGCAAAACCCTAACTAAGCTAAGGTTGCCTCCTGGGTGGCAGTTCTCATTTCTTGGCCACGACGTTGTAGTGAACTAGTCTATCCGTCTTGCCTATCCACTACTACTACCAATTACTGCTACCTGAATACCATCCAAAATCCAGTTTCACAGGGTGCAAGTAAGCCTATTTTTGTTGATGGGTTAGCCGTCTTGTAGCGATTTACACATTAGGTATCTGAACATTCTTTTCTTTTGTTGTTTTCTTTAATCTGGGTAATTCTCTGTTTCTTGTCCTACCTGTAGGTCCTAGGGTTTTTTGCAACTCAAGGACTTCCAGCACCGAGGAAAGCACTTCCCATTTCCTCTTTTTCAAATACCTGTCTCTGGAACACCACCGAGTTGGGTTGCAAAGTTACAAGCCCCGCCGATAACAGGGCCTATGCAATCTTCCCATGCTTCAGGGGCATCTTCAGGTAGGAGCTCATCAACAATCTCAGACTATGAAATAATGCAGAAGAGGATGGGATTTGTGATTGAGATACACACCTGATAAAAGAATTGTGCGGTACCCACTCCAAATGATGATGATTACCCACTCTATGGTTGGCCCATTTTTCTCGTTTCAACACTACAAATTTCTCATTCACTCAGTCATATCTCAATCGTGAAAGAAATGGCAAAGATGAATAATGAAGGAAAAGGTCCTATATGAGATTCAAATTTAATTTGAGATGCATGGAATTAATTTGCATAAAGGAAGAGAAATGGCAGAGAAGAACAGAGCAAACCCTCAAAAAAATAAAAAAATCATAGCAAAGAGAAATGGCTAACCTAAGCCAGGAAAAAAATATAGTAGACAGAAAAGAATTTCCAAAGCAGAGCGTGAAATAAGCCTACAATACCAGTTACCATGTGACGAAGAATGCTGATATTAAAGAATTAAAAATTCCATTGACCATATGGGCAACTTTGCTTCACCATATTTTTAGATTTGTTTGCAACATGTGATGATCAAGATCTAGTATCCTCCTCTATCGCATAAAAACACACATACTCTGACATCCATGTAAACACACCAAAAACTCAAAAGGGAGTAGTTGCGTTGTTTTCCAACCTGTGGCTAATCTCCCATTTCTTCTTTTTCAAATACCTATCTCTAGAACACTGCCGAGTTGGGTTGCAGACTCACAAGCCCCACCGATGACAGGTCCGATGCAATCTTCCCATGCTTCAAGGGCATCTTCCAGAGGTATTGAAAATTGATTTTTGTCTATGTTATGTCTTTTTCTAGATTAACTATTTGGGAGCAATGCAGTATGCAAGAAAAATTGTGACATTATATTCTTTAGTTTGGGATTCTAGTAATTTATTTCACGATTGTAGTAAATCATGTGGTTCTAATGATTTCTTTTTCACTTCATTGTGTTCCCAGATACTATCCCTTTAATAGACAATAGTTTTTGTCCTTGGAAAACCTTTACAGTTTGCTAGCTGTTGCATGTATATATATTGTTAAAGTAATAGTATGTAGTTTTTATTATATATTCATATATTCGCTTTATCATTGTTCCAACTGCGGGGAGTAACTTTACATTTGTTTGGCATGATGTGGTGATCTGTTAGAGTAGAGTTTGGAAAGGATACAAATCTGTGCCACATTTATCTTTTGTTGACACATTATTTATCCATCTTTGCGGCCTTTGTATGACAGATCACTTGATTTGTCAAAATGAACTGTGTTGTTGCTCATTTATACATTGCTCTAGTGAGTTCCATGGTTACTATATGATGTGAACTTACCGAGTATGATAGACTTGCAACCATCTATGCTGCAAAAGTAAAGTATATTCTTCATTTATTCATTTCGGAAAACATGTACAGCCTGGATAACTACCACCATGGTCTACATAGAAGGACAAGCTACTTATTTCGCATAAATCAACCCTTAATTATAGCAACGCCTTCAATCTGGATAAATTAGGTAGTGCACTTTCAAGAAATCATAAGTAGCATATTGAACACCTAAAACACTAAGAACCTGGACTGGTGGTCTACCAAGAAATCCAACTGCTTTATTGTTGGCAGACTTCTTGTATTGAATCACAAGGTGTAAATCCTACAAATAATCTTTGCACTACAAATGGACTTGCTGTTAAAGTTTGAACTAAGGGTTCAGGAGCTAGAAAAGTTTGTGATCTCTATGCAAGATTGTTTCGTTTCCAGCAAAATAGCATTGCAGAAGAGGATGGGATTTGCGATTGAGATACACACCTGAAAGCATAATTGTGTGGTACCCGCTCCAAAAGATGATGATTACCCACTCTATGGTCGACCCATTTTTCTTGTTTCAGCATTGCAAATTTCTCATTCACTCAGTCATATCTCAATCATGAAAGAAATGGAAAATATGAATAATGAAGGAAAAGGTCCTATATGAGATTCAAATTTAATTTGAGATGCATGAAATTAATTTGCATAAAGGAAGAGAAATGGTAGAGAAGAATAGAGAAAACCCTAAAAAAAAGAAAGAAAAAGAATCAGATCAAAGAGAAATGGGTAACCCAAGCCAGGAAAAAATACAGTAGATAGAAAATAATGTCCAAAGCAAAGCGCAAAATAAGCCTACAATATCAGTTACCATGTGACAGAGAATGTTGATATTAAAGAATTAAAAATTCCGTTGACCATATGGAAAACTTTGCTTCACCATATTTTTAGAGTTCTTTGCAGTAGGTGATGATCAAGATCTAGTATCCTCCTCTATTACATAAAAACACACATACTCTGACATCCATGTAAACACACCAAAATATCAAAAGGGAGTAGCTGCATTGTTTTCCAACCTGTGGCTACTCGCCCATTTCCTATTTGAAATACCTGTCTTTGGAACACTGCCGAGTTGGGTGGCAGACTCACAAGCCGCATCGATGACAGATCCTATGCAATCTTCCCATGCTTCAAGAGCATCTTTCAAAGGTATAGAAAATTGATTTTTATCTATGTTATGTCTTTTTCTAGACTAACTATCTAAGAGCATTACAATATGCAGGAAAAATTGTGGCATTGTATTCTTTAGTTCAGGATTCTAGTAATTTATTTCAGGATTGTAGTAAAGCATGTGGTTCTAATGAATCTGTTTTTCACTTCGTTGTGTTCCCTGATACTATCCCTTTGATAGAGGATAGTTTTTGTCTTGGAAAAACTTTACAGTTTGCTAGTTGTTGTATGTATATCTACTATTCAAGTAATAGTATGCAATTTTTATTATATATTTATATATTTGCTTTATCATTGTTCCAACTACGGGGAGTAACTTTACGTTTTTTTGGCATGACGTGATGATTTGGCAAAGTAGAATTTGGAAAGGATACAAATCTATGCCACATTTATCTTTTGTTGACACATTCTTTATCCATCTCTGCGGCCTTTGTATGAAAGATTAGTTGATTTGTCAAACTGAACTTGTGTTGTTTCTCATTTCCACATTGATCTAGTGAGTGCCATGGTTACTATATGATGTGAACTTACAGAGTATGATATACTTGCAACCATCTATGCTACAAAAATGAAGTATATTCTTGTCATGAAAGAAATGCCAAAGATGAATAATGAAGGAAAAGGTCCTATATGAGATTCAAATTTAATTTGAGATGCATGGAATTAATTTGCATAAAGGAAGAGAAATAGCAAAGAAGAACAGAACAAACCCTCAAAAAAATAAAAATAAAAATATGAGTAAAGAGAAATGGTTAACCCAAGCTAGGGAAAAATATGGTAGACAGAAAAGAATGTCCAAAGAAGAGCGCAAAATAAGCCTACAATACCAGTTACCATGTGACGGAGAACACTGATATTAAAGAATGAAAAATTCCATTGACCATATTGACAACTTTGATTCACCATATTTTTAGAGTTGTTTGTAGCAGGTGATGATCAAGATCTAGTATCCTCATCTATCACATAAAAGCACACATTGATATCCATGTAAACACACCAAAAACTCAAAAGGGAGTAGCTGCATTGTTTTCCAACCTGTGGCTACTCGCCCATTTCCTCTTTTTCAAATACCTGTCTCTGGAACACTACCGAGTTGGGTTGCAGAATCACAAGCCCCACCGATGACAGGTCCTATGCAATCTTCCCATGCTTCAGGTGCATCTTCCAGTGGTATTGAAAATTGATTTTTATCTATGTTATGTCTTTTTCTAGACTAACTATCTATGTTATGTTAGTTCAAGATTCTAATAATTTATTTCAGGATTGTAGTAAAGAATGTGGTTCTAATGAATTTTTTTGTCACTTCATTGTGTTCCCAGATACTATCCCTTTGATAGAGGATAGTTTTTGTCCTTGGAAAACCTTTACAGTTTGCTAGTTGTTGTATGTATATCTAATGTTCAAGTAATAGTATGCAGTTTTTATTATATATTTATATATTTGCTTTATCATTGTTCCAACTGTGGGGAGTAAATTTACATTTGTTTGGCATGACGTGGTGATTTGTTAGAGTAGAATTTGGAAAGGATATAAATCTGTGTCACATTTATCTTTTGTTGACACATTCTTTATCCATCTCTACAGCCTTTTTATGACATATTAGTTGATTTGTCAAAATGAACTTGTGTTGTTGCTCATTTCTACACTATTCTAGTGAGTGCCATGGTTGCTATATGATGTGAACTTACTGAGTATGATAGACATGCAACCATCTATGCTGTAAAAAAGGAGTATATTCTTCATTTCTTCATTTCTGAAAACATGTCCAGCTCGGATAACTACCACCATTGTCTACATAGAAGGACACGCTACTTATTTGGCAGAAATCAACCCTTAATTATAGCAACGCCTTCAATTTGGTTAAATTAGGTATTTCACTTTCAAGAAATCATAAGTAGTATATTGAACACCTAAAATGCTAAGAGCCTAGACTGGTGGTCTGTAAAGAAATCCAACTACTTTATTGTTGGCAAACTTCTTGTATTGAATCACAAGGTGGAACTCCTACAAATAAGCTTTGCACTACAGATGGACTTGCTGTTAAAGTTTGAACTAAGGGTTCAGGAGCTGGAAAAGTCTGTGATCTGTATGCTACATTTTCTCTTCTTTTCATTTTGGATCCATTTGGCATGGTGCTAGAACCCCATTCAAAGATTATTTACTGGTATTGAACCCTGATTTGGATTTTTAGTGGAATTTGACTACATGATGAATGAAACCTTATATGACATTGTTTTGGATCCATTTGGCATGGTGCTAGAACCCCATTCAAAGATTTGTTTACTGGTATTAAACCTTGATTTGGATGTCCAGTGGAATATGACTACTTGATGAATGAAACCTTGTATGACATTGTTTTGGATCCATTTGGCATGGTGCTAGAACCCCATTCAAAGATTTGTTTAATGGTATTGAACCCTGATTTGGATGTCTAGTGGAATATGACTACTTGATGAATGAAACCTTGTATGACATTGCTTAGGAGTCTCATTTATAGTATGTTTTTATTTCTGGAACACACTTGCATATTATTGCATGCACAACAGGCTTAGAGACGTAGTTAAGATGTAGCGAAGCACTGCTCTAGAGAAACAATGTTGCTGGCTGTGCTTAGATTATCCTGCTTTGAATCTCATGGCCTTGTTCCTAGTACAGAGGGTTATTTAAATGCTACATTTTCCCTTCTTTTCATTTTGGATCCATTTGGCATGGTGCTAGAACCCCATTCAAAGATTTGTTTACTGGTATTGAACCCTAATTTGGATGTCTAGTGGAATATGACAAGTTCCAAAAACTGGGAGATACACTTTATATTGTTTGCATTTAGCCACTAAAATAGTGGCACCCTTTTGAATTAACATACATTTCTGGCAAGTAATTTGTCACTTTTCATATTCTATGAATTACTTTGGGTTACTAATTTGATTGATATAGTTGGAGGTAACATTTAGTTTGATTTTAATGAGCATTTGGGCTAACTGGACAAGTAGTAACGATACTAAGAGTCAATCACATCTTCTATGTCAAAACCTTTGAATAGGGTTTCTTCTCTGAGAAATATGCAGGAACAAATTGTGGGTTCGTTAGAATTGAGTGCTTCTAGTCAACTAGAGCCTCCTAAATCCACTGATGCTGCTCTTAAAAAGGCACCTTCTGTTACATCTCAATCTGCACTAGCAACTTCAATGACAACAACCACACATGAAAGACAACTCACAAAAGCCTTGTGTTTCACCAAGTCATCCCAACAAGTATCTACTTCAAATGCTACAATAGACAAAATAAGTAATCCAAATATTTCTGAAGATAAAATGCCCCCAACTCAATCCTTGCTCTTCTTTTCGTTTTCGATCCATTTGGCATGGTTCTAGAACCCCATTCAAAGACTTGTTTACTGGTATTGAACCCTGATTTGGATGTCCAGTGGAATATGACTACTTGATGAATGAAACCTTGTATGACATTGTTTTGGATCCATTTGGCATGGTGCTAGAACCCCATTCAAAGATTTGTTTAATGGTATTGAACCCTGATTTGGATGTCTAGTGGAATATGACTACTTGATGAATGAAACCTTGTATGACATTGCTTAGGAGTCTCATTTATAGTATGTTTTTATTTCTGGAACACACTTGCATATTATTGCATGCACAACAGGCTTAGAGACGTAGTTAAGATGTAGGGAAGCACTGCTCTAGAGAAAAAATGTTGCTGCTAGTGCTTAGATTATTCTGCTTTGAATCTCATGGCCTTGTTCCTAGTACGAAGGGTTATTTAAATGCTACATTTTCCCTTCTTTTCATTTTGGATCCATTTGGCATGGTGCTAGAACCCCATTCAAAGATTTGTTTACTGGTATTGAACCCTAATTTGGATGTCTAGTGGAATATGACAAGTTCCAAAAACCGGGAGATACACTTTATATTGTTTGCATTTAGCCACTAAAACAGTGGCACCCTTTTGAATTAACATACATTTCTGGCAAGTAAATTGTCACTTTTCATATTCTATGAATTACTTTGGGTTA
The DNA here is from genome assembly GCA_000404065.3 of Pinus taeda. Classification (NCBI taxonomy): domain Eukaryota; kingdom Viridiplantae; phylum Streptophyta; class Pinopsida; order Pinales; family Pinaceae; genus Pinus; species Pinus taeda. Next base: position 83,009 of record APFE031498001.1, read on the forward strand.
CTAATTTGATTGATATAGTTGGAGGTAACATTTAGTTTGATTTTAATGAGCATTTGGGCTAACTAGACAAGTAGCAACGATACTAAGAGTCAATCACATCTTCTATGTCAAAACCTTTGAATAGAGTTTCTTCTCTGAGAAATATGCAGGAACAAATTGTGGGTTTGTTAGAATTGAGTGCTTCTATTCAACTAGAGCCTCCTAAATCCACTGATGCTGCTCTTAAAAAGGCACCTTCTGTTACATCTCAATCTGCACTAGCAACTTCAATGACAACAACCACACATGAAAGACAACTCACAGAAGCCTCGTCTTTCACCAAGTCCTCCCAACAAGTATCTACTTCAAATGCTACAACAGACAAAATAAGTAATCCAAATATTTCTGAAGATAAAATGCCCCCAACTCAATCCTTGCTCTTCTTTTCGTTTTCGATCCATTTGGCATGGTTCTAGAACCCCATTCAAAGATTTGTTTACTGGTATTGAACCCTGATTTGGATGTCCAGTGGAATATGACTACTTGACGAATGAAACCTTATATGACATTGCTTGGGAGTCTCATTTATAGTATGTTTTTCTTTCTGGAACACACTTGAATATTATTGCATGCACAACAGGCTTAGAGAGGTAGTTAAGATGTAGGGAAGCACTGCTCTAGAGAAAAAATGCTACTGCAAGTGCTTACATTATCCTGCTTTGAATCTACTGGCCTTGTTCCTGGTACGAAGGGTTATTCAATTCTCAGAAATGCTACATTTGCTCTTCTTTTCATTTTGGATCCATTTGGCATGGTGTTAGAACCCCATTGAAAGATTTGTTTACTAGTATTGAACCCTAATTTGGATGTCCAATGGAATATGACACGTTCCAAAAACTGGGATATACACTTTATATTGTTTTCATTTAGCCACTAAAACAATGACACCCTTTTGAAGTAACATACATTTTTGGCAAGTAAATTGTCACTGTTCATATTCTATGAATTACTTTGGGTTACTAATTTGATTGATATAATTGGAGGAAACATTTAGTTTGATTTTAATCAGCATTTGGGCTGACTAGATATCCTTTTATTTTCACAAGGACAAGTAGCAACGATACTAAGAGTCAATCACATCTTCTACGTCAAAACCTTTGAATATGGTTTCTTCTCTAATCAATATGCAGGAAAAAACTATGCGTTCATCAGATTTGAGTGCTTCTAGTCAACTAGAGCCTCCTAAATCTACTGATGCTACTCTTGAAAAGGCACCTTCTATTATATCTCAATCTGCACTGGCAACTTCAACGACAACAACCACACATAAAAGACAACTCAAAGAAGACTCGTCTTTCACCAAGTCCTCACAAAAAGTATATACTTTAGATGCTATAATAGACAAAACATGTAATCCAAATATTTCTGAAGATAAAAGGCCTCTAACTCAATCCTCATTGCCCAAAATGGCCTGTGTTTCAACTAGTGGACCAGGCCCAAATGGGAAAACAATCAGTGGATTCTTGTACAACTATAGCAGAGATGAGGTTAGTATAGTTTGTGTGTGCCATGACACATTCTTGTCACCTGCAGAGTTTTTGCAGCATTCAAGTCATACATACCTTTCACATTCTGAAAGGCACATTGTTGTCAATCCATCTCCATCTTCAAATGAAGATGCATCAACCCTGGAATGAAAAGTTATCCAAATAAAATCTTGGATGTATACCTAAAAAAACATTTCCCTGAAGGATTATCTCTATGTCACTTGCCCTAGAAAAGGTTTTTGAAAATGAGTGACTAGACATCCAATTTGGAAGCACTCCTCTTTTGCTCATAGAGCAATATTTTGTTGCAAGACCTGGCAATCCCAAGATTAGGATTCGCATGGCAATATTTACATGTTGGATTTTCCATTGCTCCTAGCAGAGGAGTTGATTCTAAAGTGTACAAGGAAATTGTAACAAAATGACATGAAATTCTGCTTGTAAATTTTGTTGAATGTAGCTAATTTTGTTGGATTCAAAGTTCTCAAATCACTATTCACTACATATCAGATTTTTTAAAAAATTTAGACATCACAATTCAGATCTTAAAAGTAAACTAGTACAAATTGGATTGTTATGATAAGACATATATATCTTTCACATACTAACAAATAATATATACACCAATCATGTACTGGATTGATAGGTTGATTTTAAAGTGTACAGGGAAATTGTAACAAAATGAGATGAAAGTCTTTCAAAAAACCACATAGTAAATAAATAGACATAATATATGAATATATCTTTTAATTTAATGATTATATTTTCCAACAATGGCACTCAAAACCACATAGTAAATAAATATACATAATTGAGGAATATATGTATTTCTTATGAGTATTATGTATTTTGAGTATTGATTGGTCTATATTGGTCAGTTTTAATGGACCACCCTTCCTAGAACTCACCATATACAGAATGCCCACAATTAACTCATGCAAGTGTATAAAGACTTCTTAAGAAAAGGAACACATCATTATTGCTCCAAAATTCTTTGTAGAGCCAGCTTTTCATTTCCGTCATCAATTTAGAGTACCTATTTCTTGAGTCTCTAGTGTCTTCTACAGACATAGTCTTCACCTCTATCATTTTATTGGATTCCCTAAGTTCTCTTAAATCTTCCATTATCAAGGAACTACAACCACAAATTTTGATTATTTGAAGTGTTTTCAAATCGAAATAACTCTTTGGAAATACCTTCAATGCTGAGCATTTTACTATGATGGATATTTCAAGTACTAGCATTGCTCATTCCTTTACGATTGGCAACTCTTATAATTCATGCAACCCAACAATTGAATTTATATCTTAAATAAAAAAAATGCCTCCTTGTCACTGAATTCCTGATGAAACTTCTTTAATCTAGAGCATTCAATTATTTCTAATCGCTGTAGATTGTTGAGCTAAGGAAAATTCTTTAATTTAGAGCATTCAATTATTTCTAATCGCTGCAGATTGTTGAGCTTATGCAGATGTGAAAGTTCTTCCAAAATATTACACTTATATAATATAAGACTAGTCATATTCTGAAAAGCACAAAAATTGTTTTCCATTCTAACCAAGTTAGGACACTCCATATACAATTTTCTCAACTTGACATATTTTTCATGTCACTCGGCAGAGATCTCACCTTTGTGAGCTCTAACATTAGGGTGTTCATTTCAATCATAATCCCTAATGTGCCTTCCCTAGTAATGCCCCCATTGTTTGATAAATGGAGCCTGGTGAGTTGCTTTAAGTTGGCCATATTGATAATGCTGGCCACTTTTTTCCATTTCTTGGGCTCACCTTTTTCCCATAGATTGGTGCATCCATACATTGTCAAACCTTGCAAAGAGATGAGCCTTGAGATGATGCAAGGTAGATACTGCAAATTACCACATTTGTCCATGTCTAGATGCCTTAAAGATTTCAAATTATGAAGGTCAGACAGTAATTCTGTGATTCTAGAGCGGCTCAGATCAAGGATCTCCAGGTTTCCAAGATTTGTAAGAGATGCAGGTAGAAAGTTGATGGGGATACCTGATAAAAAGAGGCATCTTAGCTATTTCAAACACCCCACACTCTTTAGTAATGACTTCACTGACGTCCCACTAAAATGCAAAACCTTAAGAGAGACCATATTCCCAATAACCCTTTTTGGAATTTTTGGTAGACATTTGTTACCATCTATTAACAATGAACATAGTTTTGGAACTCTCATTAACTCAGGGAGCAAACTCAGTTCGTTACTACTAAAAAATCCAACTACATCCGGAACATTCATTTTCATTCAACGTGCTTAAATCCTGATCCACACAGAAAAAGAAATTTTCTTCGGCCTTGACAACACAGATTCCCAAATCACGCAGGAGGTTGTGTATCCTACAAAAGACTACGCACCCATCAATGTTTCTCACGATGGGTTCAACCAAACAACGATTTTCCAAAAGTTTGAGATAAATCCCTCCCACTACAGATGGGTTGCAACTAAGTTGATGGCGATCTTTTCTTGCCAGCAGCCCTTCTCCCACCCATAATGGAATCACATGGTTGGCTTGAATAATTTGGTGTTCTACAAATTTTGCAACCATGTATAGAAAGCATAATTGCAAATTAATATTCTCCTTACCTAATGCATCATAGCTCAAGCTTAGGCAAGCATTGAGGCTATGGTCATTTGGCAGTCTCTGAGCGGTCCATTTCCACTGTTTTGGATCAGTACACCTTGCCATTATCCTTCCTACAACTTTTAGTGCCAGGGGAAGCTCACATTTAACTCATGGGATAAATCTATGCTTTATCTTCTTTTCAATGACCATTTACATTTATGCCTTATGGCATTTCCTTTGCAACATCTGATGCAAATGCTAGTTGATTAGTGTAGTCACATGCACATGTGTCATATAGTCATGAATGATAGTAACCTATTGTTGTATGCATTATGGTCATATGCATGATGGTTATGTTCATTGCATTGAAAATCTTGATGTTATATGTATCATTTTAACCTGGATTGGTCTATCCATATTATTATGGCTATGGTATTTAAGTATGAGTCGAATTATTTGTGATAGTGTGTTGTACTAATCTATAATGATTGTGCATATGTGATTGCTATGTATGAATGACGATTGTTTATGAGCTTATGATGTGAACATGTTAGCTAATTACTGTTATGGATATCATGACATTATTTATGTTTGAGTTGATATGTTGTGAAGTTATATCATTCTAATCTAGATTTACTGTGCACAAGATAGCCTGCCATGAGATACATTAAGGTATGATTTTTATTATGTCATCTATTTGGTGTTTTAATGTTTGACTATGTTGTTTATTTGGTGTTTTAATGTTTGTTGTCTATTATGTCATCTATTTGTTGTATGAATGTTTGACTACTTGAATGATATGAGTATGTGTACATAATGTTTCTTGCCGAAACAATCTTGTTTTAAGATGGTTGTACTAATACATATGTGTTGAGACAACTGATATGTACTTGAGTGTAACTAAGTGATAATTGTAGAATTATGTATTATGAATGATGAATGTGAGTTGATTGTTGAGTATGAAATGGTTGTTAGACTTGGTAAATGTTGATTTCAAATTAATATACATGATGTCTTGATCTTTGGAATGCGAGACTGACATGTGTGAGCAATTGTACGGAAGCATGACTAGTATTAGCTTGACAAGGTAATAGTCGATGTGTTTATATAATTAACATTTGGGTGATATGAGTATGTGTACATAATGTTTCTTGCCGAAATGATCTTGTTTTAAGATTGTTGTACTAATACAAATGTGTTGAGATAACTGATATGTACTTGAGTGTAATTAGGTGATAATTATATAATTATGTATTACGAATGATGAATGTGAGTTGATTGTTGAGTATGAAATGGTTGTTAGACTTGGTAAATGTTGATTTCAAATTAATATACATGATGTCTTGATCTTTGGAATGCAAGACTGGCATGTGTGAGCAATTGTAGGGAAGCATGACTAGTATTAGCTTGACAAGGTAATAGTTGATGTGTTTATATAAGTAACATTTGGGTGATGTGATAGTGCATAGTAAGACTCAATTGTGGCAAGCTAAATGATTAAAGAAAAGGATTTAGGAAAGAATTCCTTTGGCTATGTTTAGAAACCCTAATTCCAAATAAATGAGTGTTTTTCATATAGGAAGCCTTTTTAGCCTTGATTTTCTCTAACATTATGCGGATATGTGTTATAGATATGAACATGTATTTGACAGGTACATCAACTAGCTTCTAGTTATAGTTGGATCCGACAAAGGATTGGAGTCCCTTAAGAGATGGCTTGTATATGTTCATTTGCAAGTAACATGTTTGAAGCAACAAGGTAACATAACTAGTGTATTGTTATTTTTACTTATGCACTAACATTTATGTGTTTATGGAAGTATGATGTAGGGATTGCATGGAAAGACACTGCCATGAAATTATGAAGAAGGCTCAGGTTGAGCTTTCCTTTGGAAGCACTGGGAACCATGGGGATTGAGTCATGGTGTCTGTTAAGAGTCTTGTGATTTCAGCTCTTTATGCTTTGTTTTCAAGTCTTGATTTGTTGCTTTGTTTATGTCTAGTGTATGGCCATACCACTTTGTTTCCGGTGTTGTATTGTTATTGGTTTTCATGGTTTTCTTCTTGTTTGCATTTTTTCTTGCCTTTTATGTCTTGAGGGTCTTGAGAATTGGTTGGGAAAAAGGAAATATAATGGAGCTTAGGGAGAGATGAATGAAACCTAGCAGTTAATGTAAGACCCAGATGAAGCTTGGTGCATGGGTAAAAAAAGTTGAAGGTAAGAATATGACAATCGGTTGGATTGGTTCGGTCCATTAGTTTAAACGTACAGTGGAAGTACATTCATGAGATAGGTAACAAGAAAGGTTAGTAAATGGTTTTGAGGTGTCATATGCCTTGGCTATCTTGGGAACAATTGTTTTCAATGTTGTGCATAATGTGCACAGATAAAGGGAGTTCTCTTAACCTTGACCTTATGCTTTCTAGTAATTATGTTATGATCATGATTATGTTCATGTTTATATATGTATACATGTATGTATCTATGTAGGTATGTCATGTCTGAGAGGGTCATCATGGATCATGGTTGTTTAATGCTAATATTTATATGTATATATGTCTGTATGTATGTCATTGACTGAAAGGATCATGATTTTTTATGCTAATGTTTATGTATATGTATGTATGTATCCATGCATCTATGTCACTATCCAAAATGCTTGTTAGGGATCATTTTTGTGGAGGAATTATTTCTTATGGAGGTGAATGGCATGAAGAGATTCTTGGTTCATGAGAAATCAAGCGGGAAGAGTAGCCTGACAGATCTCTAAGGTCAGTGTCATGTGGATCTAAATTGGTATTATGTGCAGGGAAAATTTTAGGGGCTAATATTCACAAGTGGGCTAATTTTCCATTTTTTTCCAAAAAAAGATTTGTTAATTTCCATTTTTTCTAAAAAATATTCACCCAAATTTTATAGTATAAATTTTTTTTGTCTTAAAAATCACCAAAATTTGATATAAAGGCTATATAAAATTATTATAAATTTGAATACTTTTACAAAAACATTGCCAAACATTTTATAAATTGCATATTATGTACTAGTGAGATTCGCCAAGGTTTCTAAACATTAAAATAAATTACCATCCTTAAAATTTTCCCTGATTATGTGATTATATTATGTCTATATTTATGTTATGGACATGTTAATATTGAGAGATACATCAGCGGAATGAAAACAACATGATCCGCGACATGCTAAGATAAGCATGGATGATAGAGGGACACTAGAATCAAGGTTTCCTGGTAGAGACACTGTGGTTTTGAATGTGTAGTACTACTGTTGTTTATATGTTGTGCATGTTATATATTCACTTATTGTACCTATGGTGATGTGTACATGTAATATATGTAGTATTGTGTACATATGATGTTGTGTTCCTATTGTATGTATGGTGTTGTGTGTACATTGAATCTGCAGTGCTGGATATAGATGGTGCTATGTACATGTCAGATATACAGTGTCATGTACATATTATACTTAGTGCATGATGGATATGCAATGTTGTGTGCATACATTGTTGTGCGCATGTTGGATACATACTGTTGTGTACATAAGGAGCTACGTAGATGTTGTATATGCAGTGCTATATACATATGACTTGTTATGTGCTTGTTGTACATGTGGTGCTATGTACATATGGTGTTGTGTGCATGATTGTACAAGTGGTGTTGTGAGCATGTGGTTTCGTGTACATGTTGTACATGTGGTGTTGTGTGGAGGTGGTGTTGTGTACATGCCATGCATATGGTCCTGTGTACATGTCGTGTCGTATACATGTGCATGTGATGTTGTGTATGTATGGCGTTGTGTACAGGTTATACAGATGGTACAATGTACATATGGAATTGTGTACACATTGTGTAGGTGGTGTCATGTACATGTGATGTTGTGAATACGTTGTGTAGGTGGTGCTTTGTACATGTGGTATTGTGTACATGTTGTACATATGGTACTGGTATACATGTGATATTATGTGCATGTTGTACATGTTGTGTTGCAGGCATGCAGTACTACGTATGTGCATTGTGTAGTTGTGGTATCGTGACATGTGTATTTGTGTTGTTGTACTATGTGTAGTACATATATTGTGTTGTGTTGTATGCTAGGTGTAGGTACATTTATTGTGTGGTGTGAAACATTGTGTGTGGATGAATGTGATGTGATTTATAGTGTTTATGTGGATGTGATTTAAGAAAAGAAAAAGGCATTAGGTGTTGGCTGGGTGTGGCAGCTAATCTGGTGTGTGTACAGAAATAACAAAGGAAGAAGTAAGGGTCAATCAAGAATAAGTATCGGTATTTTATTTCATTTTTATTATGCATGTGATCTATGATTTTGAGTTGTGATGGTTACATGTGATTTATGTTTAATGTTTATGATGATTTCATGCAATCCATTTTTTTAATTTATGATGGTTGTGTTTGATTTAACCAGATGTGATATGTTTATCCATGATGATTTGATAAAACAGTTAGTTTGACTTATTGTGACAGGAAGTAAATAGAATTGCAAGTGTACCTTATTGATGGGCCACTAATGAGGTATGATTTGAAGTTATCTCAATTTGTTTCGAATCTAATAGAATTATGTACTTGGTACATGAAATCATGAAATGCTCAATTGGGTGGTCGAAACTAATGGCAAGAGTTAGCAGAAACCATGAAAGAAATTGTAACAGATAGCAATATGTTAGTAAAGCACTTCAAGAGGAGGGCCATTGTGGGACACTAGTACCCAATAGTGTCCATTGATTTCCATGAGCATGTGATGACCAATATGATGGTTTTGAGGCAGCTATATTCCTTGGTTGTTTGACCTTCTGGGATGGATCTCTTGGGATAGGGGATGTTGGGGAACTTGGAAGGTGCATGACTACATGGAAGGAGTGACTGGATTGCCCGAGGGACTATGTAGCAAAGAAGGGAAGGTCAGGGATGGATTTTTTTTATCATTATCGTTTCCATATGGAATAAAATGCATATTGGGAGTGCTCCCTTAAACAGTGAGTCTATAACTATTCACTGAGAGGAAGAGTGGCACAGGATTATAACGTTGGACATTGGATGCAAATTTGACCATGTAGTGGATTTTGGACTTCCTAGGAAGGAGATGAATCCTGGTATTACTTTGAGGGTGGAGGTGTGAACCTCTAGATTCCCTTGTTGTGGATGCAGGCATCATATCCTTTTATTTGTTGGTTGAGCAAATGTGCATATGTGTGTATGTCATTATTATTGTACATACCGTAATGAGCTAAGTTATAAAGCTCCAATAAACGATATTTTTGTCATGTTTAGTAGATGGTCATTGTAAGTACTTCAATGAGCTATGTTATAAAGCTCCATAGACAATATGTTTTGTTCTCAATGGTTTTCTAGTTTGTAGGTGTCATTAAACACTGAGGACAATGTTCCCCCAAGGGGGAGGGTTCTGTAATAGCCTTGGTTAAAAATCCAAGTAAAATATATAAGACCACAGTCATGGGACATGTATTACAAGCTTAATGATGGGAAAAATGTCTTAGTGGGTGTTCATTTCAATTATTAAGGTTAAAGGATTTGGAAAGGAAAAATGGCATTTTTGGCACATTTATTTATGAAAATAAAGGAAATTAGGAAAAAAGGAAGGTGAAAGGTCACATGTTGCATGTGAGGAGGAAAATGAAGGAAAATAATGGAAATGAAGAAAATAGAGGACTCATTGATCAAAAGGCTTATGATGATCAGTTGGCAAGATTTTGACAGATTTTGGTGGAACTCTCTTCTATTCTCTCTCTTTCTCATACTCTTGGACACAAAAGTTTCTTGGATCACTCTGGCATTAGATCAAGAAAGGCAAAGAATGCAAGAGGAAGAAAGGAGTATGAAAGGAAGAGCAGGATCAAGCAGCTACAACAAGATGCTTTGCAGGTATCTATTTGCATGTGTGTTTTCCTTACTATTTGGCATGTATGGTGTCACATGTGGTTCTTTGTTGTTATGGCATAGGTTTTTCCAAGTGTGACGTTTTTTATGGCCTAGCCTTGCCATTTTCGAATAGCCTAGTGTTATTGGGTTCACATGTTTTGGTTGAGATGGATTGCCAGATGGATTTGAAGTTGAGTGAGGTGGATCTCTGAATGATAGAACACATGGCCTAGTAACCTTTGAACCGGATTGTGGGTTGCAGTAAAGCAATATTTTGTGTTGCCTCGATGAACCTAGGAATACTCAACTAGTTAATAGCAGTATATATGGTAAATCCTAGAGGTGGTTTCCTTTTATTAGGCTTAGGAGCATTGTTGATGAATGGCGGCATAAACGGTAAAGCCTAGATGGTGTTGTGTTACTTTAGGGCCTAGTGATCCCTAGATTAGAATAAGGATTATGATAAATCCTAAGAGACTAGGGGACAGGAAATTTGTCACGATGTAGGTGGAGAAATCTTGTGGCATCCATGTTTTTTTTCCTTATGATCTAGTGGAGATGATGGTAAAGCATGTTAGTACAATCACATCAGGTATTCTCTTACTGCTTGTAAGTTTATCACGCTACCCTTAAAGGAGTGAAGGGGTATCTTTGGTATGAATATGCCCGGCAGTGCTCAACTACCATTCCTATCTATCTGATGCGGGCCTGGCATAACCTCCCCCTTATTTGTGTTGAATCACATCTTTCCTCTACTTGAAAACCTGATAAAAGCACCTAACAACCTTACCATACTAGGCTCCTTGATATTACACCTCATATTTTTTACCAAGGTGCAGAAGGCAGAAGGTTGGTTCATTAAGCTCAAGCCCTCTTACAATAGGAACCAACGAAATTCATTATGAAAGTGGGGCCTCCCACACTTATAAGGAAGGACAGGGATAAGGAGATTGGAGGAAGAGATCCGACTATCCACCATATGAGGTAGGATTAGATGTTATTTGGGACCACAGAAGAAAAGGAGGGAACCACTAAGAAGGTCAAGTTGGAAAGAAAGGTAAGGTTAGAAAAGAAGGTAGGGAAGGAAAATTATGTTGGCCTAGTGATGTGGTGTGGATTACGGTAAATCCTAGTTTCTATTGATGACGGTGAGGTGGTTTAGCCTCTGGATGCCCTGGTTGGTTCTTTTGGTTTGAGTCCCACATTCATGCTTGGAATATGGCACGGGGATGAATGGCTGAAGTGAGAATTGGCTTAGCCATCTATGGTTGGGTGGAACGTGGTAGTCCCATCTTGGGTTGGATTTTGCAATCATTAATAAGAGGTTCTTTCCTTTATATGTTATGTATAAATGCACTAGTTTATATGTGGAATTTTATGGCTGATGTATCCTTGATTGTTCTGTTGTTATTATGTTGGTTATAAACATGGTTTATGGCAGTGATGATGTATGGATTTCCTTATGTTTTGATTTACAAATGAATGAATATTGTATCTATGACCTAATAGATGATAATGTTGCTAATGATATAAGGGATCAATGCTTCTTAGAAATTATAAGATAGGTATGAGGCCCCTATGCTCAGATTTGTTGTTTACTCCTATAGATTACACATTTGTGATATGTTTGAGGAAATTATTGTCATGGTTAGTAGGGGTCCAATCAATTCCTTGTTCAAGTAATTTCATTTGTATCGTTATCTCGTTGTTATATTTCATCCCTGAAGGTGTCATTTAGTTCTGGGTAGTGACTTGGGCTCTGGGCCTCAAAATGTGGCTCAACTCCTGGGGACGTAGACACAATGCTTGGAAAAATGGTCCCTGGACGTTGGCATATCATGATTTGGGAGGGTAAAGAGACCTCTGAACGCATGCATGCCCATATCAAGGGAGCATCCAAGAGTGTAATTGTCTAAAAAATCAGTGGGACCTAGGGGTTGGTTACCTGAGAGCTTGGGATGGTTCCTGGGAGTCTTGTTGCTAATGTGAAAGGTTTGTATGATGTTTTTCCATCAATTCCACTTCCTTAAGGTCATCTAGGAGGTTGAATCCCATCACAGTAGCCTCTCGTCACATGTTTAGCCCAGTTGGCCAATTACTTGGGTAGATGTCAAAGGAGGGTGTTACAGTTTTCTTCATGAGATAATTCTACCTCATCCTCGATCAGAATGAAATTCTGAGTTTGTCTTCCTTCTACGCCTTGAGAAAAAAATTGTTTTTCTTCCTTCACCTTCATCACAATTTTGCGTGGCTTCCCGTCACCATTTGCAAAATAAGGTGCAACACTACACAAAATATCAATTTCAAAAATATTTGGATTTCCGCTTCTTTAATCACCTCTATCAACACATCTTCATGTTGATATTAACCATCAAAGTAGTTCATTAGACTTGCGAAAATCCCCTCATTATCATTCTCATCAAGAAATGGTCCTTACTTTGGTTCACAAATGTACACTGTTTATTTCTCACTTTCTCCAAGCATCCTTAACCAAATTCTGATCAGCTGCCTCATCCATCTTCTCTGATTTCATGCATGCAACTTATTAACCAACCATTGGACTCTTTTTCAAACATAAATTCCATTCCTCAATTATTTCATCACTTTTTCTAGCCACAACTTTGTTTTCTCTTGTAGATGTTTCTTTATTTTGGTGAGCTCTTCCTTTATCTCAATCATCTCTGTCTCCCTTTCTTCATCACTCATTTCCTTTTTGCCAACTATTTTGGAATTTTCTTTTATTTGATTGTGACTTCTCACTAAACCCTTGACATGACTATTAGTAGTCATTGTCACTTCCTTCTTTCGTGAACTCTCCTTATCCACTTATGAGATGCAATCTATCCAACACCTCACCAAGTTATCCCTACTAAAATTGGCCAATGGTTCACTTCACTTGAACCTTCTTTCTGAGCACACTTTACTCTCTTGGTTGTTGCTTATACCTTTCTCACTTAATGAGGGCTTCTACTTGTCCTCTTCCTCTTCAGCAATTCATCTTGTTTTTGGATTCTATCACAATTCCTTCTATTTAGAGATTTGCATACTCCCTTTTTCTTTGTCACAACTACACTAGTTGTAATGGTTGTTATCTACACATTAATTAATTCTCAATAGATCTTCTTTTCTATCCTTTACATAAGTTCCTATGTGCTATGTTCCTGTAAAAAATACCTTCTCACTCAGGTCTATACCCAAAGAGCATATCCTTGCTCTGATTCCACTTGATGCAAGAAAATTCAACTTTTCTTGGAAATTCACCTTCTCTAGATAACACACCAAATCACTTCATCATCAAGACCTTAATTTGTTTTGCAAAAGTTTTTCATATAAAAATAATACTTCACTTACAATGAATTCTAGAGCATGCACAAATTAGAACTATTATAAATCACATACATACACTAGATAATTTGTGATCATAATGAAAAATTCTTTCATTAATAAAATCATGTCCATACAATTACATAACAACTACAAAAGTATTCATTCCTTTATTGGCCATCTCGCATTTATTTGGCCATTAGTTCTCATTGCTGTAGGCTTATAATAAACATAATTAAGAATTGAAATGTATTTTCTAAATCCTAAAAGCATTCCATAAATCACTCCATAAAGTAGATTTTCTTAAATCCTCAAATCACTCCATGAATCATCCATAATCACTCCATAAGTCATATTTTTCTAAATTCTAAAATCACTCAATCTTCCCTAGAATCTATCACACTTTTCAAGGTAGATTTACTTTTTCCTTATGGACAAAATCTCACTTATCCATCACTTTTCTAAAACTATGAATTATTAGTCCTAAAAATCATAAAATATACCAACTTGGAAAATACAATTTATTTACATGGAAGAATATAAATTCTTTTAAAAAATCAAGACCTCATTTTTAAGCATTTTTCATATTGAAGACTTGATGGCTTGGAACCTCTAGTGCTCCTGCATCAATTTGTAATAGCATATCTAGATAACATATTAATTTCCAATGATATATGGAAAAAGCACTTCTCACATGTGACACAAGTACTGAATACCTTAAGGAAGAATTAGTTGAATGCCGATTGGCAGAAATGTAAGTTTGGGAAAACATCATTTATATCTCTTGGACACATCTGGAAAAGATTATAGAGAATCACTCAATGGCTTATTCCTACAAGTGTGATAGAGGTCTTGAGTATCATGAGAATAACACAATACTTGAAATTTTTCATTATAAAATTCTCAATAATAATAACACCATAGCACACATTAATCACCAAAAGAATAAGAGTTCATTAGAGTAAGCCATAACAATAAGCATTTGAAGACTCAAAAAAAAATAATTACGCCAACTTTTTGACCATACTAAATTTATCATACCTTTTGAATTAGAAACAAATGCTAGGGAATATACCTTAAAAAAAGTGCACATACAACAATGAATATTATAAATTACTTCAAAGTTGTTTTATAAATAATATCTTGATATTAAATAATATTATAAGTATTAAATAATAATATAACAAGACATTAATTATTAAAATTGACTAATTATAAACCAAATTTGAAAAATAATATAATATTATATATTTAAAAAATATTTAAAAATAAACATAAAATAATTAAATATATAGTATATAAATTTATTAAAAATACAAGCTTATTACTACAATAATGAACACGTGTTATATATATTTATGAAACCATAATTTATAAATAAATATAATTATATACCATAATTTAATGATTGCACTTCCTCACCGTCATTTCTAAAATAATTTTTTATAAGATAATTTCAATGTGTGAGAATCCAAAGTGAATGAGACACGTATCCACCACACGGACGCAAGTTAAAGATCTGAGATATTAAAGTTTGAGAAATATTTTTGGGTCAAAGCTTTGGATTTTGTTGGGTTTATAAACCCATTTTCTGAACAAGTTGCTATGAAATTGAGCAGTCGTAGCTGCCGTGATCATTTCAAAAGATATTCGGAAGTGTTGCGATGAAGGCATGTTAAAAGGCTTTTTAAAAAGGGTTTGAAAAAAATTATTGAGCAGGGAAAAGCACGTGTGCAAAAGGGTTTATAAGATTTTTAGCAGGCCGCCTTTGATGTTCTTTTTGAAAGGGATTATTTTGAAAAAGAGTTTATTTATAAAAAGTGGAAAGTTGAGTATAAAGGTTTATATATATATATATATATATTATATATTTTGGATTTTTAAAGGTTTTTTGGTGAGAGATTGGTAAAGAAAGTTTTTTTCAAGAGAATAAAAAAAAAAGTTTTATTATCTAGAGAATTTAGGGTTATGAAAAAGTTCGTTAATTTGTAATTTTTTTTGTTTTTTTTGTTTTTCAAGCATGATAGTATTTTGGGTGAAAATTGTGTCTTACCACAGTGCATAACAAAGCAACTATAAAAAATAAAAATAAAAAGGAATGATAACAGTCATAGGTCACTAAGCACGACTGAAGAAGACTAAGAAAAGGAATCGAAAAGAAAAGGGAGAGGTTGTTGTCGTGTTTAGAAAGGTTCAGGCCACAGTCGAGCAACTAAGAAGACTAACAAAAGAGAAAGATTACATGCAGCAACATGTTATGTCACAAGCAAAGAAGTCAGTTGCAGATATGAGAGTATATGAGCAAGACTCTGAGATGAAACAGAGCTTGGAGAACCCCGCTCCAAAAGTGGATGATGGTTTTCAAAGTCATAAAATTGAAACCCATTATGCAAGCATGCATATGGATGAAGAAGATGCAACAAAGATTGCAGAGAGAGAAGCAGGAGCCTTTGTGTGTGAAACAAAGCAAGAATAAATAAATGCTCTAGGACTCCAATGTAATGTGGATGATACAGATGATGGTGAACCTCACTGTGATGAGACACATGTGGATGCCAACTGCAAAGTTATATGTGAATTGGTGCAACCAACTACAACTGATGGATTTGGTGAAGTTGAAATTGTCAATGAGCACAAGAATGCTCAGATATCCCACCATGGTGTGGATGAATATTATGTTGATGATATGTGTGGTTTTGTTTTGAAACAGGGATTGATTGTGGCAATATAGTAAGCACAATGTTTGATGAAGAATTGAAGGTTGAAGTTGCCACTGTAACAGCAAGATATGAAGCAGTTAGAATTTCCCATGAAGCAGTATGTCATCTAGCAGCAATTGATGATCAAGAACATGATAAAATGACTAAAGTGTTTTTTATGAGACTATCCACTAACATCATAATAGTGGAAGACAACCTCCATGCAGTTGAAAAGAAGGCAGATGTAAAGTAGGAAAATCTTACTGAAGAGCATAATAAAGATGTTTTTTACATTGTTTTTTAATATGCAGGTGTTCAAAATAGCATGGGAGCAGAAGTTCAAAAGAAGGTTGTTAATATATTTGATGCATATTTGAAGTTCATTGAAGAATGGATTCAAAAACCAATAGAATAAATTGAAGCGACACTTAAAGCAACAGTTGGAATAAAAGAATTGAATGAAATGGTGAATAGTGATCTTGAGTGTGCAGATTACAGGGAAAAAGCAACAATACCTAATGATGAAAGTGAAAATATCGATATGGATGTTTCTGAAGACAAAAATGAATCCATTGAAACCATTTTTCAGCAATCAAGAAGACATAAGATTACACTATCCAGAAATATGGTAGAAAGAAAGCTAAGAATATGAAGCGCAAGAAGCAAAGCAAAGAAGACAGTTTGAAGATGCAATGTTGTGGCAACAGTCCATGATTGAACGAATATTTGAAGAAGGTGTAGAAGACAAGATCAAATTGTGTTTCAGTGCAAATTCAAGAAAACTCAAAGGAAAATTGCAGTAGCAGCAAGTAAAGGAATATTGAGCCTTTAGAAAGAAAGCACAACAGAGAATGAAGCAATTTTGAGGATTTAAAATTTGGAAGAAAAGAAAAAGAAAATACAAAATTGTGAAAGTCTTGAGTTATTGTAACCCTGAGTGAGACATAGACTAGAAGGCATGTTTGAGTGATAATTGAGTCAATTTTTATTCTAAGCCTAGCAGGCATAGTTGAGTCATACCATTATAATTAAGAGTCAATGTTAGAAATTGTAATTACCCACGCATGTGGAGTTGGCTAAAATTAGAGAGTCAATTCACTGAGTGTTGAGTGTTGAGCGTTGAGTCAAGTTGAGTGATGGATAAAGATTTAAGTGCAGTGCATATTTATAGTGTGAGTTCACTGAATTAATTGTGTGCGCAATGCCAAGATATTTTAGGCAAGTTGCTAGTTGGAAAATGTTAAATAACCTTCACCCCGTTCATTGTAAAAATCATGTTTTGTGTGATCAATAGAAGAGCCGCAACTAGTGTGATTTGTGTTTTGTCTCCTCTATCTTTCCAACATCGTCTTCTCTACCTTCACCATTCTCACTAGATCCCAAAGCAAAACCTCCAAAACAACTTTAGCATAAACTGCAACGCAAGCACCGAAAAAACCGTTACCATAGTACCCCTCTGGGAGAGGTGGTGTGTACACATTTCTCACGGTTACAGCAAAAAGAAGGCATACTTGTTCATCAAAAGGAATTTTCAGAGCCTTCACCCTTGTTTTCGACACGAATGCGGGCAAGGCTTCAAATGTTGAACAATATAAATACTCTTCATCAATATCTTTTATCTTTGCTGCTAAAACATTCTTCGAGTTTATCTAGAGACTGAACAGTGAGCACAAATGAGCCCTGGATTAGACCTCCTGTAGCATTTACATTGATGAGGCAAATTATGCTTGGGTTATCGCCACCAAATTCTTTGTGATTGACGTTGACTGTGGGTGGGCATTGTGGCTTAAGAAGTCCTCTCTTCCATTGAGGTGTTACAGAGAGAAGGGCTTCTCCCCTGGCAATATCAGCTAATGCGTTAAGAAATTGTGAGAATCGTAGTCCGTCAACGATGCAGTGCGAGAGGCCAAGACTGAGAACGAACCCTCCACAACAAAAACGGGTCACCTTCAACCCAAGAAGAACCATAAATGAGATTACGCCTTGAAAAATTCAGAACCGTATGATGTTCAAGAATAAAAATCTAGTGACGAAAAATAAAATGTTTGTGTTAACAGACGACACACCGTGATCGATAATTTTTATTTATTTATAAATGATATTTATGGGTCATCGAAGTTAAAAAAAAAAAAAAAAACCATTGCCACATGCCATTGATGTATTATTCTATTAGGTTAACTTTTTAGTTTATATTCAAAATAGTCCAAATCTAAATTTGAATAAATTAAATTCAATTAACATGGCAAATTCATAGATTAGCTTTTAATGTTCAATTAACATAGCAAATTCATGGATTAACTTTTAATCTGTGAGATTTTTTAAATATTTTTTTTTAATTTAATAAATAATAATATTGAGAAGATATATATATATATATATATATATATATATATATTATATATTTTTTTTTTTTTTTTTTAAGTTGAATAGTGGAGGTTAATCATCATCATTACATTGAGTTTTAAATTTTATATTAAAGAGAATCTAAATCTAAATTAAATAAGCCCCCCCAAAAAAATTGAATAAGTTATATTCAATTAATAAAACAAAATGCCAATTGATTTTTTTCCGGAAAAACATTAATGGCACATAACATAATAAATATTCGGGAAAAGTCACAACTCAAAATCCCACTATCTTTATTGCATTAATCATAAATCCAAGATGATAATACAATTCTTGTTCTCACATGAACAATCCCAGCGCTTAGTAAAATCAATCTCCAGTTCACAAGCAAGCTCAAGCTAAATCCAGGTCTCCTATTTCGTTGCGCCATTGATTAAATAATTTGGATGAATACAATATGCTCTATTTAACCTTGAGCTTAACCTTTGATGTAGGAGCATTCAGCCCAAGGAAAATCACTGTAAATAATAGACATAGGGGGTCATGCATTTTATGAAATAGTTTTCCTAAGCCTCAAGTCAATGTAGTATTTAGGAATTTTAAGTGTAGTTTTATTAGATATTGGGAGAATATGTAAATGCTCTCAAAATAAATAAATGAGAACATGAGTGGTAGAAGTCAAAGCCAATTCTCTAGGAGCAAAAGAAAGCTTTTATGAATTAATTAAAGTAAATATGGACCATTGAGCTGATAACGAAGCTTTTCTGTTTTAAAACAGAGAAAAAGCTAGAGTGGATAATTTTGCCACATATATGTATGCATGTAGCAAGCTTTAGGCTTTTGTGAATGGATGGGATCAGGTCCTTCATAGTAATCCAATCCCAGTTTCTATATAAACATATGTAAGCCTACAGGCAGACGAAAGGAGGCCACCAATAATAGGAAATCAGGCCTGTGTGTGTATAAGAGACCGAGTAGTAGCCCCAAGGGTTAGCTCAGTTGGTGAAAATTAGTGCCTCGCCATTGGGAGGTCACAGGGTCCATTCTCCCCGAAGCCCTTACGGTCAGGTCTTGCAGTAGGCCGAGAGGCGTCAACCCAAATTTTTCTATGGATGTAGCGCCACCCATTGACCAGGGTGTTCGTGAACCACCCTAAAAAAAAAAAAAGAGACCGAGGAGTCTCGAATGTAATCATTGTTCTTACATTAATATATGCAGAGTTTTCTTGACTAGGTCAGAATGTATGGAATGCGTGTTTTAAGCGTTGATTAATGATAGTTTGAACTCATAGGCTCTGTAATGAATTGCAGGCAGAGTTTTGAAGTATGCAAAGGCGTAATATGATTCAGAAGAATCGAAGGGATCATTGAATCCAATTAGAGCAGTAGAGCGAAGCTTTAGAGAGACAGCATGCTGAGAGCTCGAAGACTTAAGCTTAGAATCAGAGTGGCGCAGCAAAAGCAGTGAAGTAAGGAAGAACCTTAAAGAAACTCGGAATACATAGAGAAACTGAAGACAACGCAGAAAACCCTAGTAAAAGAGGACGAGCAGAGAACTGAAGTTCGACACTTCGCGACCATTGGATCAGTTAGATCAATGGCTGAGAATCAATCGCATCAGCGGGAGTCCCTTTAAATTTATTAAAGTAAGAGCGAGTAGCGATAAATCGTGGACTATTGGATCATGGCTAGATCACCAGTCATGATTTAATCGCATATTGGCGATCAAAGGTACCGAGGGTAAGCAGAATATCATTGTTGCGATATCGCGATAGCGATATATCAGCAAATGGCGTTAGGGCTTGTGGAGATCGGAGAAATAGTGTGGGAACAGTGGTGAATGGACTTGACGATATTATAGTCATGGTTGTAACAAATTTGAAATCCGGTGTATGTGGTTGGAGCGGGAATTACTTTGTATTCCCAATTGATTAATATTCTGATAGTTTAAAAGGCATGGCTTTTTTAACACGAAAACATGTGTTAAATGATCCGATAGTGGAATATCGGATTTGGAGGGATAATGACTCATGTATATGACCATTGGATGTTGGTATAGCCAATAGCAATTGCGACAGAGGTTTTAACCTCAGGTTCCGTGCTAAAGCCGTAATAAAGCGGAAAATGTGTTTTGGGGAGTATTTTCCTTTGTAATGGGATATAAAGTGGAAAAGCGCCGATAGTGTAATGGATTAATATATGTGTAACCAAAGCATATAGTAAGGTTATATATATATGGACTGTGGTTCTGAAGGGTTATTATAGTCATGAAAGAGGGTTATAATGGGGTTATTGAGGTTCCTATGCAAAGGAAATTATAAGAGGGCCACTTGACCATTTATGGTCTGTAGATTTGACTCCTTCGTTGAGTTAAATATCTTAGGACAGGTGTAGATGCATTACTGCTAAAATGCATATTATGGGTATGTGTGGGTGTTAACCATACTCTGCACCATTAGTGGTATCAGAGCAGAATTGAAGTCAAAGCAAAATTACTATCAGAGAATATTTGTGATCTGTAAGAGGGAACTTTGAAGTTCTTGGAAGACTGTAGCATTCCAACAGAGGCTTGGAGTAAACAAGAATAGAGAATTCCTTAAAGGAAAGAGAAAGCAAGATTTCTTAATGCAAGTTCTGAAGGAAAAAGTATTTGAGAAACCAACCAGAGGACAATCCATTCAAAGTGCAGAAGAATGGGTGAAACAAGATAATGCTGCAATTTGAAGGTGAGGTAATATGTTATGTTTTAAATTAAGAATGTGTGTTTTTAATTAATGCACAGGTGACAACAAGAGAAGCTGTGAAAAGAGAACATATGTGTTCTTGAAGACAGAGTAAGGAGAATACTCTGAAGGAGAAGTGGCAATGAACCTAAAGAATCCAACAAGAGATTGGACAGAGAGTACAACTGAAGTGTTCTCAAGAGGAGAGTGATAGATTGTAGAAGCCTAGGAGCAAAGGTGTTTCTCAAGAAGAGGTTCTAGATAGAGGACCCGTGCTTACCAAAAGACTGAGTGAGGAGAGCTTAGTGAGGTAAGATTGCAGCCAGGAGGACTAGCTGTTACAGAAGCTTGTTGCAAAAGAGCTCATGACAAGAGAAGAGAAGAAGATGACTACTGATAGTCATAGAGAGGTTCAGAGAGAAGCCACAACAAAAGATATGAGAAGAAGGATGCCAAGGAAAATGGCAAGAAGATAAGTCAAGAGGAAATTGACAAAGAGGTTGTTGAATTAAAAGAACAACTCAATGCATTAAGGAGAATTCTTGAGGAAAGCCAGAGACTAGGTTGGGTCTTGAGGAAGAAGCCAGTAGAATGGCATGAGATGCAGAGAAGGCTGCAGCAAAAGAAAGTGAAGTGGTTGAAGAGAAAACTCAAGGAAGTTGAGTTAGAAATGGAAGAATCCATTTGTGAACCAGAACAAGGAGAATTTCTGGGAGACAGTGAAGATGAAGACTTGAAAACTGAAACTTCAAGTAAGGCTGAAGTGTCACATGGTTTTAAATCTGACAGTTTGTGTATGTTTGCATGTGAAGGATAATTGGATGATATTGTCATGAAGAAGGAAAAAGACCATCAGAATCAAAATTCTGTTGTGGAAGAAGATGAGGTAGATAGATCTCATATACAGCTGGTGGAAGATGTCAAGCAACTAAGTGAAGGGCTTGAGGAGATTGAAGAAGAGACCATCGAAGAATTTCTGAATCATATGAATGATTTAGAACAACAAGGAGATATGAAGGCTAAATCATCAAGTGAGACTATAGGGTCTTATATTTTTAAAACTAATATTTTTTGTATGATCGCAGATATTGCAGGAGAAAAACAACCATTTGAGGATATCTTCAGAGGAGATAAACAGCAAGGGATTGAAGGCAAACTTGAGGAAGAGACTATGTTAGCTGAAAACATAGTAAAAGATCATCAATTCACTATGATGATAGGCACAATAGAGATAACCATGGAAACTGCTGAGACAGATAATAAGGAAGAAGGGCATTTACTGAAGGATATTAAGAAGGAGGAACCCTATGCAAAGGATTTAACCTTGGGAAAAGGAACACTAACAAAGGAGTTCTTTGAAGAGGATGGACAGTCTTTTGAGGATATTGAAAGTCTGGAGGAGTACTCTAGCAGAAGAAAGTATGATGGAGAAGACCTCTTGAATGAGGGAAGTAGTGATTTGCTACAGCAGAAAGACCTTGAGATTACAAGGATCAAAGGAAGACAATGTTTTAATACTATAACAAAACATGTAAAGGATGAATTTGTAAGAAGAGAGCATTGTGATGAAGTGCTTGCTAAGTGTGAAGAAGAGATTAAACAGATGGAGAAACTAATGAGAGAACTTGACGGTAGAACAGAAGCTGTAGTTACAGTTTCTGAAGAAGAAGATGTGTCTCAAGTAGGCATGGTGACAGGAATATGCAATAATTTGTTTGCAGGTTCATTAAACAACATGAATGAGTATGAGTATGTGATCAAAGAGATTGAGTAGAGATTGTTTGAAGATGGCAAATAGGAAGTAGGAATTAAACAATTTCAACGTAAAGATAACCAGCAACAAGTTAAAGGAGGAGGAGTTCACTACAATGGACAAGCGCAGGAAGGCATTATTAGAACAAATGGTGTGAAAGAGAGACTAATGGACAGTCTCCTGAATTCTTCAGAGAATTCGAATCAGCATACTGATATGCTGACAGAGGAAGAGGAAATAGAGCAACAAACTGAAATGTTGCCAAAGAAAGAAGAGGCACCAGCCTCATGTTTTTAATTTTAACAAGTGTTTTGTGAATGTAGGTTTTGTTACAATTGCTAGAGGGAAAATGGTAGCAAGAGCAAGTAAACCAAACAATGAAGCAAGTAAAAGAAAAGTCAGCATAGAAGACAACAACAGTAACCTGAAACAAAGAGAAGAAGACAAAAGTAAGAAGCAGAAGATGGACCAGCCCAAAGATATGCTGGACATAGAAATTGAAGAAATATGGAAGCAGATGATGAAGCAATTGAAATGGAGGAAAATGGTAACAACAACAAGCAAGATCAATCAAAAGTTGAACTTGATTAACAAGAAGGAGAAAATGGAGCAAAAGACAGCAAAAGTGCAGCGGCAGCAAAGGAATAAAGCATCTGGACAGTTGCAGAACAAAGTGTGGGATCCAGGAAGACCAAGATCAGAAGACACATGATCAGGAGATGATGAATATTTTCTACTTTGGGAGTCTGATGTAGGAGCATTCAACCCAAGGAAAATCATTGTAAATAATAGACATAGGGGGTCATGCATTTTAGGAAATAGTTTTCCTAAGTCTCAAGTCAATGTAGTATTTAGGCATTTAAGTGTCATTTTATTAGATAATGGGAGAATATGTAAATGCTCTCAAAATAAATAAATGAGAACATGAATGGTAGAAGTCAAAGCCAATTCTCTAGGAGCAAGAGAGAGCTTTTAGGAACTAATTAAAGTAGATATGGACCATTGAGTTGATAAGGAGGCTTTTTTGTTTTAAAATAGAGAAAAAGCTAGAGTGGATAAGTCTACCACATATATGTATGCATGTAGCAAGCTTTAGGCTTTTGTGAAAGGATGGGATGATGTCCTTCATAATAATCCAATCCCAGTTTCTATATAAACATATGTAAGCCTATGGGCAGATGGTAGGAGGCCACCAATAGTAGGAAATCAGGCTTATGTGTGTATAAAAGAAGTAGTCTCGAATGTAATTGTTGTTCTTACATTAATATATGCATAGTTTTCCTAACTATGTCAGAATGTATGGAATGCATGTTTTAAGCATTGATTAATGATAGTTTGAACTCGTAGGCTCTGGAATGAATTGCTAGCAGATTTCTAAAGTACACAGAGGCGTAATATGATTCAGAAGAATTGAAGGGATCATTAAATCCAATTGGAGCAGCAGAGCGAAGCTCTGGAGAGACAGCACACTGAGAGCTCAAAGAACTAAGCTCGGAATCAGAGTGGTGTAGCAGAAGCAGTGAAGTAAGGCAGAACCTTAAAGAAACTCGGAATACACAGAGAAACTAAAGACAACGCAGAAAACCCAAGTAAAAGAGGACAAGCGGAGAAGTGAAGTTCGACACTTAGCAACCGTTGGATCAGTTAGATCAACGACTGAGAAACAAAGGCATCGGTGGGAGTCCCTTTAAAGTTATCGGAATAAGAACGAGTAGCGATAAATCATGGACCGTTGGATCGTAGCCAGATCAATGGTTATGATTTAATCACATATCGGTGATTGGAGGTGCCAAGGGTAAGCAACGTATGACTGTTGCGCTATCATGATAGCGATATATCGACAATCGTTGTCGAGGCTTGCGAATATTAGAGAAATAGTGCGGGAGCAGTGGTGAATGGACTCAACGATATTATAGTCATGGTTGTAATGAATTTGAAATCTAGCATATGTGGTTGGAGCAGGAATTTCTTTGTATTCCCAATTGATTAATATTCTGATAGTTTATAAGGCGTGGCCTTTCTAACACGAAAAAATGTGATAAACGATCTGATAGTGGAATATCGGAGTCGGAGGGATAATGACTCATATGTTTAGGACCATTGAATGTTGGTATAGCTGATAGCGATTGCGATAGAGGTTTTAACCTCGCGTTCTGTGCTAAGCCGTAATAAAGCGGAAAATGTGTTTTGGGGAGTACTTCCCTTTTTAATGGGATATAAAGTGGAAAAGTGCCGATAGTGTAATGGATTAATATATGTGTAACCAAAGAATATACTAAGGTTATATATATATGGACTATGGTTTTGAAGGTTTATTATAGTCATGAAAGAGGGTTACAATGGGGTGATTGAAGTTCCTATGCAAAGGAACTTATAAGAGGGCCACTTGACCATTTATGGTCTGTAGATTTGACTCCTTCGTTGAGTTAAATATCCTGGGACAGGTGTAGATGCATTCCTGCTAAAATGCATACTATGAGTATGTGTGGGTGTTAACCATACTCTGCACCAACCTACACAAGTATTTTCTATCCTCCGCCTGATGACTTCCTTTGGCCAATACTTAGCCAAATTTCCAAGCCTCCAAGATTCTAATTCCTTGCACAATTCTTGAGAGAATTAGACCATATTTAAAGGGAAATTTGTCAACTCTTGAATGCATGCACTATTAGTGCAACTCAAAAAAATATAAAACAAATAGTACACTGTCCCTACACTCTAGTCTCAACTGGGTCTTTCTAAGAATCGTCATGACTGAGTTTTTATGAGGGAATATTCAGTTAACTAGAGTAGCACTAGTTGAGTGCACTAATTCACCAACCGACTGTTAACTCACTATTAGTTCCTCAAACAGTTTGGAACTATTTTAAATGGACTTAACTCAATAAACTGAGTTAACTAATTACCACTCATACTTAACTCATCTTGGACCCCTATAATATAGGGAGAACATATACCTGACTTGAAAAATACTTCCAACTTGAAATTCCTAAGTTAATTAAGTTAATTAAACTTAATTAACTATTTACAAGTTGCTATGAGAAAAGAATTACAATTTAATTCACAATTTAATTCAAGGACAAATTAAATTGGAATTTCTGGATTCTATTTTAACATTTTTTGTGGCTATTTTCAACACTAACTGGAGCTAAGTGTGCTTTGTGTTTTTTCAATGTGCACATGCACCACATGCAGGCACTAGAGTTAACTAACTAAATCCAAGTGCACACCACATTAAGCACTCGAGTTAACTAACTAATCCAAGTCCACAGCACATGTAAGCACTCGAATTAACTAACTAAAGCCAAGTGCACATCACATGCAATAATTAGAGTTGAACTGAAGCTAATTAAAGCTAACTAGGTGCATGTACACCAACACCCCCCTTAAGCATAACTTAGGTGTGTGTGATGCAAAATGAATGAGTCTTGGTAACAAGGCCATTTTAGGTAGCCATATACAATGCATGAAAAGTGGAAAGAGGGAAAACCCAGTGGGAAGAAACCCCCCATCAAAATATAATGCAAAAACTAGAGAAAATACAACTTCTAGGAAGTCATGTCATACACCCCGAGACGATCTCATAGAAATCAAAACTTCTACGTAGTGAAAGTCTTGGTGAAGATATTGACAGTATGCTAAAAACTGGGACAATAATGAAGATCGATGATCCCATCATGAATTAATTCTCTAACGAAGTGCATGTGGATCTCGATATGTTTGTTTCACTGCCGCTGCACTGGATTTCTGCAGAACTTTAGCGTACTTTAATTTTCACACTAGATGAAAGTTGGACAATGGAAACTAATACCAAGATGAGGTATGAAATTTTGTAGCCAAATGACCTTAATAGTGGCATTGAATGATTCTCTTTACTTAGCCTCTGCTGACGATAAAGCAATGGCAACCTACTTCTTGTTGGACCAATAAATTGGGCTGGATCCCAAACTAAGTACATAAATAGAGGTGGACTTGCGATCAATGTTGTCGCCATCCCAATTTGAATCTGTGAACCCAATGAGATCCAAAGAAGAATTTTTTGCATAATGAATCCCAAAGGTGATTGTCCCCTAGACATATCGAAGGACTTGTTTTGTAGCTTTCGAGTGTAGCTCATATGGCTCTTGCATGTATCTGAAAAATTCTCCTACGACATATGAGAGATCATGATGGGAGTGAGTGAGATAAAGAAGACGCCCCACAAGATGATGGTACAATGTGAAATAAACCAATGGTGTGTCTTTGCCATTCTCAAGCTTTATCCCTGATAAGAAAAAGTGTGGTTGCTGACTTGCAGTCACTCATGTGAAATTGTGCCAAAATATCTCTAGCATACTTTGGTTGAGAAATGGTATTCCCATAACCACTCTTATTGATCTCTAGTCCAAGGAAGAAATTTAGCAAGCCCATGTCTGTTATAGAAAACTACTTATGCAATGTAGTTTTAATCTCAACAATGGCATAAGCTGAACTACCTGTTATCAAAAGATCATCTATGTAGAGTATTATGGTAAACAAGGAGTCAATTTTCTTCAAAAAATAGACATTGTAATCAAATTTGGTGTACAATTTTTTGAGATAACAAATAGGAATCCATCTTTGCATACCACAGTCTAGGTGCCTCCTTGAGACCATAGAGAGACATCTTTATTTTGCATTCCATAGATGAATTTCTCACATATTCCTATGGTTGTTCCATGTAGATTTAACCTTGGAGATCACCGTGAAGAAAGGCATTCTTCACATCCATATGATGCAACTCCCATCCTCTTACTGTTGCAATTGAGAGAGCTAGCCGAATGGAATTCATTTTTTCTGCTAGAGAAAAAGACTCATCATAGGCAACACCATGTACCTGTTGAAAACCTTTCACCACCAATCGTGCCTTATATCGACTAACTTGGCCATCTGTTTCTTTTTTGGTCCAGTAAACCCACTTTCACCTCACAAGTTTACAATTGGAAGCTAGTGGAACTAGATCCCAAGTCTGGTTCTCAATGAGAGAGTTGTATTCCTCATCCATAGTTGCTTCCCATTCAGGATGCCCAGATGCTTCTGAATAAGTCTGTGAATCAGATGCATGCATCATATAAGCATGCATGATCATGCATGGATCCATAGCTAATAATTCTTGTGCATCTTCCTCAAACTGAGGTATAGTGGTAGGATCATCTAGGATATCACTAATGCTACACCATTTTTGTGCTAAAAGTGGATGAGAATCATCTGAACTACATGAGGAAGTATGATCTCGATGCTCAATAAATGGTGGTCCAACATGTGTCATAGGAAAAGGCTCATTTGGATTAGAATTCTATTCTGAAGTAACATCTACATAGTCATCAAATAATGGTGAGGGAAACTTTGTAACAAGTTCATTTGGTGGTGCATGAAAAGAAACGTATTCAAAATTTACACTCCTTTTGATAAATAGCACTTAAGTGTTGATATCAAGAAATTTGTACCCTTTAACTTCATTAGAATATCTAACAAACATGCATGCCTTACTCAGAGGCTCCAAAGCCTTTCTCTTCTCTTTAGGCATGCGGGCCCATGCTTGAGATCCAAAAATGCGGAAATGAATGACTTCAAGTTGCATGCCAATCCAAGCCTCAAAATATGATTTTCTAGTAATATATTTATGAGGAGATCTATTTTGGACGTATGAGGCACAATTGATAGATTCAACCCACAATTTTGATGGAAGAGATCTTGCATGCAACATGCAATTGGCTGTCTCTTTCAAAGATCTATTCTTCCTTTCAACCACCCCATTTTACTGCAGAGTGTAAGGAACTATATGCATGCTTCATTACAAAGATTATGGATATCTTTATTGACATATTCCTTCCCATTATCTGTATAGAATATCTTGATGCATTTTTCATATTGATTTTCTACATGTGCTTTGAAAATCTTTAGATGTTGCAAAAATTTAGACTTGAGTTTCTAGAAGTAAACCAAAGTGAATCTCGTGTAATCATATATAAATGGAAACACATATCTTTCTTTTCTCATTGAAAGTACTGGAAATGGACCCATGAGATCACTATGTACAAGCTCCAAAGGTGAAGAGGCTCTCCATGCATGCCCCTTCTCGAGCTTGTCTTGTGGATGCTTTCTAAGAGCACATCCATTAAAAACACAATTTTAAAGTTTAATGGTTGGAAATCCTTTAACCATCCCTTGCTTGCTAAGTTGTTGCATATATATAAAATTCAAGTGCCCAAATCTCTCATGCCAAATCCTACTTTATTCATTTGCATGCATAAGTAGCAAAATAGAATGTGATTGAGGAGCAAAATCAGAAAATGTATATAGACGAGATTGATCATTCACCTTGTCAAATTTGATCTTCAAGTTGGTTTACATATCCTAAATTCTCACATAAGGATGGTTAAATTCTACTTTTCTTTTGGTGCCTATGGGTGTCATCTAATACACTGAAAGAAGATTCATAGAAAGCCCTAGAATATGCAAGACATTCTCAAAACTTCGATCTTCGAATTGCACTTTTCCTTATCCAATTGCTTCAACTACATAATTGTTCCCTGTGAGTATAGGAGGTCCCAAGTATGCATGTAGAAAAGAAAAGGATTCCTTGGAAGAATTCATATGATGTGAAGCTCCTGAATCGATGATCCATTCTTGTAGTGCATAATTAAGGGAAATCAAAGCATGACCATTACCCCTTATTTCTGATGGTTTCTCCTTAGTCTTCTTTTGGGCACTTTTTGGAATGTTGTGACCAAGATTATTTTGCTAAAGAGCCTTCGCCATCAGATAAATAGTATTTTTCATGCAAGAGGATTCATAATGATAACCTCTATTACAATAAGGACACTTGGAGTTTCCTTTCTTCCCCTTCTCACCCATGGAGATGGAAGAATCATCTAGAGGTTTTGTATTTCCTCCCTTTCTTGGATCTAGATCTCTTTCCTTTCCTTTGTCTTTAGATTGTTGATTTGGTTTTAAGTTGGACTTTCCTTTCTCATTCATGACAAGTGCATGTGCACTTGGAGACTTTAATGAACCCATTTTGATGCGCTTATCCTACTCATGAATGAGAGACTCAATAAATGCATCAAGTTTGGGCATTTTCCATTTTTCTCCAGCTGCAAGTCTAATTGTATGAAATGTAGAAATGAAAACAACACATTCAGAGCCTAATGTAGAAGAAATAGAAAGGATCAATTGACCTTCTTATTTGGATTTATCAATCCCGCAATCATGTAATTATAGAATCAATGATTTGAATTTTGTAAAGAAATCTTGAATGATGTTCTTAATGTTTGGATCTAAGAAATTTAGCTCATTTTTGAGAATATGAGCCTACATCTCATCTTTCTTTCTAAATAAATTCTCCAATATTATCCAAACCTCATTCAGAGTGTTACATGTGTCCACATGGATACATAATGCTGGAGATATGTGCAACAATAGAAAATCAAAAGCCGCGTCCATCCTGTTGAAGTATTTAGATTTTTCAATGGCAGAATTTGGTTTAGCTTCCGTATTCATAACTATCTGATATAAGCCTTTGCCCCTAAGGTGAAGAAAAATATTTGGCTTCCATTGGAAGTAGTTATACGGAGTAAGAATAGCTGAAGATGAGGACTCCATTCTTTCACCTGTAGCTATAGCAACAATTGTAGCAGTTCTCTAATATTTTTATCTGCAAATCAAATCTCTGAACAATTTCTAATTCTTTGATCTTCAAACCTGCAAAATATTGTTCATGCACCTTCTCCAAGATCCTGTAGCTTTGATACCATGTAAAATTATTAAAGTACAAATATGGATCTAACTGAAGAATAATTGCACAAACTTGCAAGAAATTGAAAAGTAAATTGGAATCGAGAATGAATTTGATTACACAATATTAGTTTGAGAATCAATACATAAAGCAACTAATTTAATCTTATTTGTACATGAAATAACTATGGATAATTAAAGCTAACTGAAGCTAAGTGTGCTTTATCTTCTGTTAATGTGCACATACACCACATGGAAGCACTAGAGTTAACTAACTAAAGTCAAGTGGACACCGCATGTAAGCACTAGAGTTAACTAAATAAAGCCAAGTGGACACCACATGTAAGCACTCGATTTAACTAACTAAAGCCAACTGCACATCACATGCAATAACTAGAGCTGAACTAAAGCTAACTAAGGCTAATTAAGTGCATGTACACAAACAAATTCTTTGTGCTCAAATTTGACCAGAGGTGAGCTTCGTGGCTTTAGAAGTTCTCTCTTCCATTGAGGTGTTTTAGATAAAATTGACATTCCTCTTGCCAGATCAGTGATTGCATTTAGAAAGTATGAAAATCCTAGTATGTCAATGATGTAGTGTGAGAGCCCAAGTCCGAGAACGAACCATGTGCAGAGAAAACGCGTCAGCTTCACACTAAAGAGAACCATAAATGAGACTATGAATGAAGCATAAAAGGAAAACAAAAGGCACAATGTTACATGTGTGTGAGTATGAACTTATAGTGGAGTGAGACTTTTCTAGATAAAAAAGTGAAATGTTCTACAACTATTGAGAAATATGTGTTACTACGAATATTTTTCCAAAAGTATTCATAACAACTTTCGTGACAAAAATATTTTATATTTTTACTAGTGAAATCACCCAACCATTACTATGTAATAAAAAATGCAATCTTAATATCAAACTTTAATTTTATAACTATCAACCATCAAGAAAATAAAATAAAAAGTACAATAAAAATTAAAATGAAATAAATATAATTATTAAGTAATATATTTACAATTTATTGAAAGTTGCTCAACAATACATGAATAATGAATCTATCCTCACATACTTTCATGTATTTTAAAACAAGGTCCTAAAAATATAGTGAAAATTATAATTTTAATATTCAATTTTATTTTAGATAATTATTAATTTATCGTTAATTGGTTTTTAAAATTATGTTATTTGAAAAGATTTTTTAATGATATTTTTTTTATAAATATTATATATAATATTTTAATTTGATAGTTATATCAATTTTAATAAAATTTTTAATCATAATTTCATTAATATTAATTAAAGTATATTTTTCTCATATAATTAAATATATATTGCTATGCATAAAATTATGTTGAAATATTTTGATGTATTAGAAATTTGTTTTATGGATTTATCACATAAATGTTTTAATTTACTTTTTCTAACCAACCAATGTATTCATCTAATCATCTTATCTAATAGAACCAATGTATTCATCTAATCATCTTATCTAATAGTGTTGATGATGAAACATATTTTGGCAATTAAAACATTTATATGATGGTTTTGAAAGACAAATTTTTAAGTAACTTCACCCACAAAAACCTTCATTCAAACATTATAACTTCAATTCATTTCAACCTATAATCAGAATTAGTATATAATAAGAATTCCAAAAATTTAACAATAAAAAATAAAAAAATAAAAATAGTTAAAAATATTATAACAAAACTAATAGCCAATTTATATTAAAAAATATAATTTAATTAAAGGAAAGTTGTAATTCACTTAAATAATATTAATTAAAATCATTAAAAAATTTATTATATTAAAATATAATTTACAAAATAAATTTAAAAATCTATATTAGTTAATCCAATTTAATTAATGCAAAATTAAATTTATTAGATATAGGAAATTTTTAAAAGTTATATTTTATTATTATTATTTAAAAAAATTAAAAAATTTAAAATTTATTTAAAATTTAATTAATAATAAAACAAATTTGATGAATTATATTAATTTTCAAATTTTATAATTTAAATCTAATAATAGGAAAAAAATCTGAAATTCATATTAATTCAAATATTTATTATATGTTAAGGGATAAAATTTTTTAGAAATATAGTTTTTTTAAATTAGATAGAACTTAATTATAATTTAGAATATTATGAAAAATAAACATAAATAAAATATGTAAAATTCCTATTTTTAAGATTCTTTAAACTGGCAAATAACTTATTTCAATTTAACTTTATTTATGAACACTAAACTTAAACTAGCATTTCAATTTAGACTGGTTTAAGTCAAATCAAAGTTAAAATGAAACTTAACTATGTTTGAGAAACCAAAACCTAACGACCAATGACACCCAAACAGTTTGGAGGGATGTGATGATGCTCATATGTCAGTGGATACTGGTAGAGCAGTTGCTTCAAGCATCGTGTGAGTTGGGCCAGGTATCCAACTTCCTTTATATTTATTAATTTATAAATATAAATAATTTACTATAATTTATTTTTGTGAGTGCACTTCCTTACCATCATTTCTAAAATAATTTTTTATAAGATAATTCAATGCGTTAGATAACCTTTTTTTATATTAACTTGATATAAAAACACTTCTATAATAGGTTTTTCGTGAATTTATATTTTTATCATATTTTTAGTATTTTTATATTATTATATATATATATATATATGAATTTTTAATTTTTAAATATATGTATGAAGGTTGAGTATTTGTTTTATAGGTAAATAATTGTTTATATTTGACATTTAGGTACTTTCATAAAGAAATAAAGATATTTCTGATGCAGGTAAACCCGTATAAATCATGATCTTCAAACGTTCTGCATATGAGAATGCAATTCAGCTATTAACCAAATCAAAAACTCAATGTCCAGCAAATTTCACACATCTGTATGTTCTACGAACTCCATTCATACATAAATTTTCACTCAATAATTACTATTCCTTATCTCCATTTAATAGGCTTTTAAAAATTATAAAACTAATTGAAGATCACACCAACCATATGCACACAAAATTATGAGAATAATTAATTAAGAAATAAAATATCTACAAGAGAAATCATGGCCTGTTATTCTTCTTACTCACTCCTTCTCTCTCACTCTCTCTGATGATCATGAGAGCTTTCTTCCACTTTATTTTATAGATACATAAGGGATAGGTCTTCCGAGACCTTATCTTCTACAAAAGCAAGTTTTTTTCTTTTTATCTAATGATTTAAAGCTTGAAGCTTTATTTCCAGCTTTTATTCTAATTTTAACATAGAAATTCTATCCGATATTTTCTCCTAAACTATTTCTCCCATATCCTTCTATTTAGAAAAGAATATTTACATAAATTTTACTTTCCTATTTTATTAAAAATCACAAAATTATCACACCCCCTTTTTATTCCATATTTACAAATGGAGAGGGTCTTGATGCTCTTGCATCATACACCCAACCTTAAAATTAATCATGATCCCCTGATCATGTGTTTGGATCTATGTATGCCTGGATCCCACACCTTGTGCTACAAGTTTCCATTTGCCGCTTCTTTTGTTTGTTGTTCTTCTCCAGGTCTCCACACCTTATGCTGCTTTGCTCCACTAGCTGCACTCTTGCAATCTTCTGTTGTCTTCCTCTTGTTGCTTCTCCTTTGTTTCACTGCTGCTAGTCTCTTCCAGGATTCCTTCATCATCATCCGCTTCATCAATGCAATTTCTTTGTCAAACATATTTTTTCCAGCATCTTCATTTAAACCTGTATCGACAAAACAATTATTAGAATAAAAAACATAAGGCATCAGTGCCTCTTCTGCTGCTACCAATGATGTCTCAGCTGTCACTATGGATGTCGCTGCCGCTGTCGCCATAGATGTTGCTACCTCCCAAACTTCTTGTCCCTCTGCAACATGCTTTGGCTCATCACCTGCAATTTCATCTGCAACTTCATCTGCAACTTTTTCTTTTGGTTCAGATGTCTCCAGCAAATATTTCAGCACATAAGTCCTCTGGCTCTCCAACTCTCTTCTGTGGAGATCTATTTTTCTATACAATTTAACAACTTCATTAGGAGTAGATCTTGGAAACTTCACATAACCTTTTATACCTTCAACAACTCTTGAGCAATCATCAGTTGGTCCAACATTCTGATTAGACTCTTTCATCTTCATTTTCTCATCATCGATCTGAACAACCTTCAGATTCAACTCTTCTTGGACAGATTCCAAAGCTTGTTCATTTCCTTGTACTTTACCTGCAAACATGCACAATTCATTAGTCTTTAAATGACAAGAATTTTTAGTCTTGATTGCTTCCTTCAACACTTCCCTTTGATCAGATCTGCATGTGGAATCTTCTAATTTCATCTCTGGCACAAGAATTCTAAGCCCCTTTTCCAACAAGGCAATGAGAATTTGCCTCAACCTCCTCTGCAATTTTCGCCAAATCACTCTCTTTCCCTTCAGTGGAAAGAGCCATTTTCCTTTCTGCTTTTCCCGCTCTTGCAGCCGTTCTTCCAGTACCTGTAATTGTGCCTTTATTTCTGCAATCTCTCTTTCTCAAACTCCTGTAGTCATCTCATCTCTGTGGCATTTCTCTGAACCTCTTCTTCCTCTAGAAAAACTCCCTCTACCTCTGGCAGACTACTTCCTCATGAGTTTCTCACAATCTATGAGTTGTACTAGCCTCTGCAACAACAATCTCTCTTGCTGCAACTTACCTCACCAAGCTCTCCTCACTCAGTCTTTTGGTAAGTACTGGTTCACTGCCTCTGGAACCTCTTGAGCACTCCTCTGCTCTCTCTAAGATATCTCTTCAACTCACCTTCTTCTTCTTCAGGACACTACAATTGTCCTCCCTATCCAGCGTTCAGTTGAATTCCAAGTTCACTGCCACCTTCTCTGCAACCATAAACTTCATTTACAAATTTCAAATCAGAAAAATAATCTCACCTCTTAAGATCTTTCATGATTTTGTCTTCTTTCCACTTCTGCAATCCTGTTCACTTGTGTAGTTTGCATATCAGATTTAAAAATCATTCATCACATTCCAGTTCTAAAAAAAAAACAAACATCTTCAGTTGAGCATTCTAGCTCTGATACCACCTGATGCAGGTAAACCCGCATAAACCAGGATCTTCAAACGTTGTGCATATGAGAATGCAATTCAACTATTAACCAAATCAAAAACTCAATGTCCAACAAATTTCACACATCTGTATGTTCTACGAACTCCATTCATACACAAATTTTCACTCAATAATTACTATTCCTTATCTCCATTTAATAGGCTTTTAAAAATTATAAAACTAACTGAAGATCACACCAACCATATGCACACAAAATTATGAGAATAATTAATTAAGAAATATGTTAAATAGACATGGTGAACGAGAAACAAATAGAAAGATAAATCTTGCATTGCATTTTTATTAACAATAGATGTACATTTATAGTACAATATGGTGACCATTGGGATTCACATCCCAAGGTCCCTTGGACTACTTAGTCTGTTTAGCTTCCACACTAACCCA
>APFE031498015.1:0-19554 GCA_000404065.3 Pinus taeda
TGGAGCAGTGAAACCCTACAATCCAAAGCTCTGATAGAAAATGTTATGAAACCAGCTCAAGCAAAGATAGAAAAGATAGATAAACGCCTTAGAATTCAACCTCTTCAAGGGGGCAACCTCCTTTACATTACATAAATGAACAATTCTTGGATGATACAAATGAAAATACCTCCTTTCTATGTATAGGAGTCTAAGGGTCATAATGTAATCAGAGCTGACATAACAATAATAATGTAAGGGCACAATAATAACAATAGTGGGCTTCTATGGGGCACAATAGTGACAGTATGGGCACTACATGGGTACATAAATATAATAAGGGGGTTGTACTAATAACAATAAAGGGTTACACTAGTAGTATAGGGACCTAACATGCCCCTCTCCTTCAAAAAGTGTTGTCCTCAAAGCTTGAGTAGTTCTTGATGCTTCTATATAAAATTCACATCCTTCCATGTGGAATGTTCAGCAGGTAAATTCTTCCACTTGATGAGATACTCTGAAATTGATTGATTTCGTAGTTGTTGACTTCTCGATTCTGTGAATGCTTCAGGTTCCCATATTATTTTTCCTTCCTTGTCAAGTTCTGGAAATATTGTTGAACTGGGAGCTTTTGCAACTTTTGAATGAGTGGCCACACTTCTTCGTCCTTCTTCCATTCATCCCTTCCTTCGTTTATCCAATCTGGTTGGATAATAGAAATAGCACAAAACAATGCTTCCACATCCTCATCCTTTCTTGAGAGTGCATCTGTAAAAACATTTTTCTTCCCTTTTTTGTAGATGATTTCAAATTCATAACCCAACATATTTGTGACCCATTTTTCTGTTCTTCTAAAGATAATATTTGTTCTAAAAAGTATTTAAGACTATCATGATCCAGTTTTACCTTGAAGTGTCTTACCATTAGGTAAGGTCGCCATTTCTTAAGTGCATGTAGTATTTCAAACATTTCCTTCTCATAAACTTCTTTCGCTGCAATGTTGATCTGCCTGTTGTTTCATTCGATTCTGCACCAAAGTGGCGTTATCCTTTAAAAGTTGGATAACTTGTTGTTGATGCTCGATGTGATCTTTCACTGCTTGAATATTTTTCTTCTTGATATGTCCTTCTATCTTGAGAGTTTGAGGAGTGGTAATTTCTTCCAATGCGTTACAAGATATGGTCGGATTCATTTCTTGATGCTCGATGTAATCTTTCACGTCTTGAACACTTTTCTTTTTGATATGTCCTTCTATCCTGATAGTTTGAGCAGTGGTAATTCCGGTCAATGAATTACAAGATATCGTCAGATTCATTTCTTCTTTCTCGATGTGATCTTTCACTTCTTGAACCTTTTTCTTCTTGATATGTCCTTCTATCTTGAGAGTTTGAGGAGTGGTAATTCCGGCCATTGCAGTACAAGATATGGTCAGATTCATTTGTTCTTTCTCTAGGGTTGGTTCCCGATGTATATCCTCTTCTTTTGATGTTTCTTGATCCTTTTTATCATTAGGAGGCCTTTCTTGTACCATCTTTGTCCCACCTTCCTTCAAACCTTCCATGTCTTTCTTCAAATATTCCATGTCTTTCTTCCAATATGCTTTCATACCATCGATATTAGCTTTCATGGCATAAATGTAACTATTTCTCTTTTGCTTCTCTAGAATATCATTTACCCTTATATTCAATTTTTGAAAGTCCTCAATGTGTTCTACAATTGAACCCTTTTGTTTGACATTTATCGATTGGCTAAAAAAGGTGTTGCTCCTTGTATGCTCATGATGTGCTATCATTTCCTCTGTGAAAATTGACCACGTAACAAGTGATTTACGAGAACAAAGCCCTTTATACCATAAAAATTGATCTGGTTCTAAATATGAAGATGCAATACGTACCTTTTGTTACAGTGGTACACCATGTGGATCAAAATATTTATCCATATGTAGTATCCAATTTACTGGATCCTTGTCATCAAACTTCATCATCTCGCTGTTTCTTGATTTTACGAGCTCGATCTTGAAACGACTGTAAATATGTACTTTTGGATCTCTAAGTTCTAAAATTGTGACCAGCAGTAGCCCTCTATGTCCTCTTTCCAATGCCACCAGTATGATCGAAATTGGATTCTCCAAGGAAGAGTTATGCACAATCTCCCAAGATGGCCTGATTATATACCTTTTCAAAAGAGCGAACTTGTATGAAGTTCCACGTGTCACTGTTTTGACCTTCGGATCTGAACAATATATAAAAAAAAACTACAGTCCATCCTCTTTATGTAACTTCTTATGAAATTTCAATTTGATGCTCAGAGAGAAAGTTATGACGATTTTCCCAAGGTCACCTGTTTAAAATATAATTCGGGAGTTTGCAAAAAACCCTAACTTCCTCAGATCATATATCCTAAAATATAGTAAGACTAGATCTGAAATTCGGACCCAAAGTTCAGCGTGATTTTTTCTCAAATGGGTTTTCCTTTTATCTTCTGAAACGTCGCAGAAAAACAGTTATAGTGAAAATTCCACAATGACCTGTTTGGAGCAACGAAACTGTAGAATCCAAAGCTCTGATACCAAATGTTATGAAACTAGCTCACAAAAAGATAGAAAATATAGATGAACGCCTTAGAAATACGCCTCTTCGAGGGGGCAACCTCCTTTACATTACACAAATGACAATTCTTGGATGATACAAATGACAATACCTCCTTTCTATGTATAGGAGTATAAGGGGTCATAATAAATCAGAGCCGACATAACAATAATAATGTAAGGGAACAATAATAACAATAATGGGCTTCTATGGGCACAATAATAAAAATATGGGGACTACATGGGCACAACAATATAATAAGGGGGTTGTACTAATAACAATAAGGGGTTACACTAGTAGTATAGGGACCTACCACCAACCCTGTAAAAGAACTCCATCAATCTGAGGAAGCTTTATAGCTCTAGAATCTTTTATCTCGGCAATAAAGGAGGAACCCATCCAATACATTTGTAACTTACCAAGATGCTTCAAATATTTTTTTCATAGAGTAATACCTAGTCTCTGATAGAGAAGGAATTTTTATTTATATGTCTATCATGTCAAGCCTTTTGTTGTTCTTTCTCAATAGTTTAATGGAAATATGTTAAGAAACACTCCTTGTCTATCTCCCACAATTCCTGCAACCATTCTCTAGTAGATTCATCATCAAACATTTTGGTAGGTTGAGCGATAGAAATATTCAAAACAATAAACTCAGTTGGTACTAGAACTTCTCGTCCATAAACAATATGGAATGGTGTGTATTTATGAATCATTTCATAGTGGTACGGTAAGCCCATAGAGTAGTCAGAACTCACTCATCGC
Source organism: Pinus taeda (assembly GCA_000404065.3). NCBI lineage: Eukaryota > Viridiplantae > Streptophyta > Pinopsida > Pinales > Pinaceae > Pinus > Pinus taeda. The sequence continues at coordinate 3,333 of APFE031498015.1, forward strand.
AATCAGCTTTGTTCACATAATAAACTTTACTAAGCCCCTTTTCTAAAATTTTGTTAAAAGCTTCAACCGTTCCATTTTCTTGCAGATGATATGGGCAAATTTTGTGATGTTGGATCATAAAGTTTCACAGTAGTGTAGCAATTGTCTCATTAATGAAGTGTGACCCTTCATCACTGGTAAGGCTCCTTGGAAAACCAAATCTAGTGATCATATTTTTGAATATAAATCTTGCAGTAGTGTCGGTAGTACAATTTTTGATAATGGTTGCTTCATCCCAATGTGTTAAGTATTCAGTTGTGGTAATAATGTATCAGGCATGAGAGTGTCGTGCAGGAGGGTTGATGGGCCCCACAAAATCATTAACCCACTTTTCAAAGACTTTCAAATACCGAACATGATGAAGTGGGAGTTCTTCATGATGCAATGGTCACTCAACTCATAGGAAAACATCAAATTTCTTGGCATATTCTTTTACATCTCTAAACAGAGTAGGCCATCAAAGTCTTACTTGCAACACTTTTCTTGTAGTTGTTTTTCCTCCAACATGCCCTCCCCCAATCCTAAAGTGACATTCCCACAAAACACTTTCTTTTCATGATCCAAAACACATCTGTGCAAAAAGTGATCATCCCCATTTTGTAAAACTAACCTACAATAAGTTGATAATCCACGACACGTACCACGGTATGCTTCTTCTGAGTTTTTCTATAACTATCGAGGCATTTTCCAGTAGATAGAAATAATTCTTTACCTTCCAAATAGTTTGGTATTCAATCCAAAACAAGTCTGCAGCAAGAAATTGGTCATCCACTAATCTTCATGCTTCATCATATTCTAAGTTAGAAAGGTGATCTAGGCCCACATTAGATCGACCTGGTTTAACAGTAACAATAAATGAAAATTCCAAAAATAACAAAATCCATTGACATATTCTTCCTTCTAAAATATGTTTATTAACCAGGTGCTTTAGAGTAGAGTCGTTAGAAAAAATTTTAAAAATACCTCCTAAAATATAATTCCTGAATCTCTAGAGAGAATACACTATGACAAGAGCTTCTTGTTTTGTGATCATGTAATTCTTCTTAGCAGTGGAGAGCTTCCTACTTGCAAAGTAAATGGGATGATCCAGATTACATTCTCATAGTTGTGTTAATTAGATAGCACCCAAGGTGATACTAGATGTGTCTATATGAACATGAAATTCCTTGTTCCAATCTGGATAAACCATAATTGGAGCACTCACAATTTTCTCTTTTAGTGTGTCAAATGCAGTGCCACATTCATTAGTCCATATAAAACACTCTACTTTCTTCAAAAATTTCTTCAATGATGCAATAATCAAACCATAGTTGCAATAAAACGATGATAATAACATGTATGTCCCAAGGTGGATTACAACTCCTTAATGATTGTTGGTGGAAACATATTTAGAATTATCGACACTTTGACATGATCAACAGAAACACCATCTTTAAAAACAATATGTTCAACCAGAGTACCAAAGGGAACAACACAAATGCATTTCTTCAAATTTAAGGGGTTGCATACTATCCAATCATACATTTTTATATATTTCCAGGAATTTATTAATATAATGTCTAAAAGTAGCAATAACGATTCTAGAGAATATAACTAGAGCCTTTTTTAGACCAAATGGCATGAAGTGGTAAGCATAAGATCCCCATTTAGTTGTAAAATTAGTCTTCCTTTTCTCTTCTTCTGCAATGCAAACCTAATGGTACCCAGAAGAGCCATCGAGGAAGGAATAAGCTTCATTGCATGCAACATTCTATATTACCTCGTCATCTAAGGAGTAGGAAACAGATCATGGATACAAGCATTATTAAGGCTTTTGTAATCTGCAAAAACTCTGATATCATCTGAATCCTTTTTGTCTTAAATAATAATAGGGCCAATCCATTATGCTTCATCAATTGGGAATATGAGACCAGCAACCAATATCTTGTCAATTTCTTTCTTTAATTTTTCTTTAACCCATGAATTCAATCAATAAGGCCGATGTTTAACTGGTCTTTCACCAGGCTTTAAAATAATCTTCATTTTTCCTAGATCTCCTTTTATTCCCTTAAGCTTTGAGATTGACGTTGGAAACAAATCTTCATATTCTTTTAATAGATCAAAAATTTCTTTTGTAGCTTACTCATCTCAATAATCACCAATGGAAGATAACTTAGGATTTTCTTCAATTCTAATAACATGTTTCCACAACTTCAAAGGCTTCAAATGCAGAGCATCTTTTATAGGATCATCATTTAGATTTTTCTCTCCTTCGAACTCCTTGAAAGAAAAATGCATCAAATCTTCTAAATCATCTTCATTCGAGTCTTAATTAACTTTGCTACAAGCGACAACCTCATGAAACCCAAACACATACAAGTGTTCAAAATTCCTATGAATACTAAATCCATTAACAAGTTTCCCTATAGGAAACAATACTCGTTTTATTTCTTTTAAGGCCTATGCTATTTTGGCATCCTCATACGAAAAATAAAAATCACTTCATAACTGGGCTATCAATGACTGTGAGTTAGTTGTTTGTCTCTTCATCTCCTCCTTCAATTACAAATCTTGTGGAAGTGTCCCCATTGTGTGGATATATTGATGCACTACCATATCTACATGAAGTATCGCTTCAGTCGACATGACATTGCAAGTCTGAATATGCTTATGTAACCTAGTATATATTTTGTATATAGATATTTTAACCGAATGTTTCTTTGGAGAAACAAACTAACATAAAAAAATAAACTTAACTAACTCCTAGTCTTGATTATGAGTATAATGAATTCCCCAACATCTCGTTGGTGTTACTTGGGGGGAACATCCATTAAAGGAATATTTTGTGTTTCTTCAATCTTCAAATCAATTTCATTAATAAAAATAACAACTGAGCCTATACCCTTAAAAGTTGGAAAATAACATACCTTGGTACTAATCCAGCGAACATAGCAAACAATTACACAATCATTTGAATGCAACTCATGATCTCTCTATTGCCAATCATCCAACGGAACATTTGAACCAACTTCTATGTTTTGAATGCTTCTCCATCTAATGGAACCATTTGCTATAGTATTTATATAGTCATCTCATTTTCCCACAGTGAGCTTATATAATTCATCCAAAAGATTAGGTTCTTCTCTGTCATCTACAAGTTATGTAAACCTTGAACATTGATAAGGATCTAGTGGTTGTATAACTTGAACTCCATCTATTTCAAAGGTCATTTTCTCCCACTTAAGTTTAACAACAACATAGTCCTCGAATGCCTAATATATTCCTAAGAGAGCTAGATATAGATCTTTATCGCCCATGATATCTATAACTTTGAAATATGCATATGTTTTTACCCCTGCAATATCAACTTCAACATCCTGGAACTGGCACGCTCTGCGGCAACCGCGAGGGTTTCGGTTAGGGCTCTCTGAAACCCTACCTTTACAGCCTATAGACAAATCTCAGCAACAGTTTAGACCTGCCTACCCGGCCTGACTTTTCAGGTTACAACTGTCATTTTCAACATGGAGCCGGTGATTAACGGTGATATTATGGACACGGAGGAGGAAATCGATTACACCGATGACCCGCTCTCCTCTCAGGTTATTTTCGATCACCCATCCTTCGCATCGTCATCTGCTGGTTTTGGCCCTCTGCTATCTGGGTCACATCTTTCCCCGGCGGTCTCTATTCTAGTCCCCCCCCCCTCTTGTTTACCTGAAGGCATTGTTCCCTCTGAATCTGCTGGTCTGGACCCTCCCCCTCTATCCCCGGGGACTCTCCGCTTCTTATCATCGGTTATCCCTCCATCGCCTCCCTTTGATTCGCGTCCCCTGTCATCCTCCATCCCGAATCCACCATCCTCGGGTCCGCCACCTTCATCGTCGGCTGGGTTTTCTGCGCTTCTCCATTCTCCCTTGGAATGTTTTGAAACCCCCGCTGTCAAAGTCAGCTCCTCTAGGCCGAACCCTCTAGACTGCTCCCCGGATCCCTTGATCAATCACCCTTCTGCGCCGCGCACAGGGAAAAATGAACGAAGTGTGTCAAATCCACTTCTAAGGACATCTCTATTCGGTCTGGCGAATCCACGGCCATAGGAGAGGCGGCTATTATGGTAAATACTATCCTTGTGGGTCATGTACGAGGGCGAGCTTACTCTGCGACCCGGTTAACACAATGGGTGAAAGAAATCTAGGGCGGAGTCCTGAAAGAACTCCCTGAAGTTCATGTACTCCCTCGTGGCTGGTTTGCTCTTCATTTTGCAAAGGAAAATTATACCGATCTCGTCTTGGCCAAATTCTGGCATATAGAGATGGCGTCGGTGCTGCTAAAGCGTTGGAGCCCTCTGTTCGACCCCGAGTGAGAACAGATTGGGGCTGGGCCATTATGGGTGCGACTACCTGGTCTCCCCCTACAATACTGGAACGAAGAAGTCTTCATCCGCATTGGCAATGCCCTGGGAACATATCTCGATCACGACCGCACTTTCGTGGAATCTAGGAATAGAATGCTCGCTCGGATTCTAGTTCACCTAGATACCCGAGAAGGCCTGGAGGAAAAGATTACTCTTCATTGGGGCAGATTCACTCGTGTTCAGATTCTTGACTACGAAGGCGTTCCTTTCAGATGCCGACGTTGCCATAGGGTTGGGCATGTCTTCAAGGATTGCCCGCTCAACCAGAGGCCCGCTGATACACCAGAGTCCACCATCCATCCTCCGAGATCCATCTCTCCGCCTGCTCATCACGCTCTGACCACGAGCACTCCCACATGTGCTACTCCTCAGGCAGCGGGTGTTACTCTTGGTCATGCCACAGCTCTGGTCACCAGATCTCGGGCAGCCTCAGCATCCGCATCTGCAGCCCCTCCGGGTAATTCTCACTCTGCTTCATTGTCTTTTTTCGCTTCGACTTCATCATTTATTCCTCCATTGTCTGCTGCATTATGTTCAATGCCATCCACCTCTATCATTGCCCCTACTGCAACTTCCACACAACCGCCCCTATCACCCGCATCTTCCCCCACATCTTCCAGGGGCTCAAAACATTCCTATTTTCTTCACCCTCGCACTCACTCACAGGGATCTCAACCTAATATTACCGGCTTGGGTATCTTATCACCTGGGCTGTCCTCTCTGCCTACTCGAGGAAGAAAATCTGATCTTACTAAGGCCATCAGAAGAGCGAGGGCCGAGGTAGCTTCTGGGTGTCAATCAACAATTGATGGGGTACTTAGAGCAAAGAACACCCCTGGCCATCCTCCCCCATGAAGAGTCTCTCCTTCAATTGCAGAGGCCTGGCTAGTGCCTCAAAGAAACTAGCCCTCAAGAGATTGATTGAAGCCTCTTCTGTCGATATTATTCTTCTCCAAGAAACTCTTGGGCCTGTGGATACCATATCGGCCTCTCTACCATCTATCATCCCTGGTTGGTATTTCTCGGCCATGGACTCCTCTGGTAGATCGGGTGGCTTAGCAATAGGATATAATCCTATAACCATAAGGGCCCATGGTACTTGGGGGGGTCCAGGATTTCTGGGGCTCGATCTATTCTTTGCAGACTTGGGCACCACCCTCAGGGTTGTCAACATTTACGGGCCATGTCACCAGCGTGAAACATTCTGGAACAACCTCCTGGGCCTAACCATTCTATCAGTTGATAACATAATTATTGGGGGGGATCTAAACTTTTCATTGGGCTACGGTGAATCTTGGGGATCCTCGGCACAAATCGACCCTATCACCGCTTATATGACCGACCTGTTGGAACGTCATGATCTGAGTGATGTCCCCATGAAAAAACCTCTTCCCACCTGGAGGAACAGAAGAATCAGTGATGCCGCCCTGGCTCGTAGACTTGATAGATTTATGATGAAAGGGTATCTGCTACAAAGGCTTCATCACTACAGGCAATGGGTGGGATCTGGAGGCATATTAGATCACCATCCTATCTATCTGGAAATTAATGGTCCCAATAAAAAACCTAAAGCACCTTACAAGTTCAAACATGGCTGGTTACAGGATCCCTCCTATATCAAACTTGTAAAGGACTTTTGGCCTCTCCACCCGATAGATAGAGCTGAGTCTCTGGCAAAGGGCTTCTGTTCGAATCTATCGCAGCTCAAGGATCTCACTATCGAATGGGCCAGAAACAAGCACAGGCAGGAGAACTCAGCTCTCATGCACATTGAAGCTGATCTCGCCTCTCTCATGGATGAAAGAGGTATGGGCTTCACATCGGAGGCAGAAAAATCTCATTTAGTGGAGCTGGAAAACCAGAAGCAAAAAATCCTTAGGGAGAGGGAAGAATCTACTCGCCTGCGTAGTAGAGCAATCTGGCTTAAAGCTGGAGATGACAACTCTCGCTTCTTTCACAATTATGCCAAGGGCAGGAAAGTCAGCAATACCATATGGAATCTCCCTATGCTCGAGGGTGGAGTAGATGATACATTCAAAAAGCTCTCTCAGATGGGATCATCTCACTTCAGAAATTTATACAAGCAACCTCCGGGTTCTAACATTGCAGATATCATTAACATTGCTGGACATTTCCCTAGGTTTGTTACCGAGGAAGAAGCAGAGAATCTTTTTGACCCAGTGACCCCTGAAGAACTGGAATCCACCATTAAATGGTTTAAGAAGGAGAGTAGCCCGGGGCCGGATGGATGGACCATCGAATTCTACATTGCATTCTATGAGATGATCAATCAGGACCTTCTTTGGGTAGTTGAGGAATGCAGGATATCGGGATCCCTGTACAATGCCATCAACTCCACTTTCATTGCTCTGATTCCTAAAACTGATTCTCCCTCCTCTTTTGATGAATATCGTCCCATATCTCTATGCAATGTTCTCTATAAAATCATCTCAAAAATCATCGCAAACCGCATTTGCCCCATCCTGTCTCGCCACATAGCCCCTCAGCAATTTGCCTTCTTGGAACACCGTCAGATTCACGAAGCTATTGGGGTTGCACATGAGGCTTTCCACTCTATCTGGACAAAGCATCATAAAGCCATCATCCTAAAAATCGACCTTGCTAAAGCTTTTGATCGGGTCAGCTAGCTCTATATCAAAATGCTTCTCATACATTTGGGCTTCCCTCACCATTTTATCACTTGGATCATGGCTTGCATTACCACTCCCTCCTTCATTGTGCTGATTAATGGATCTGCATCCCAGTTCTTTCATTCCGAACGTGGTCTCAGACAAGGGTGCCCCCTGTCTCCCCTTCTCTTCCTCATTGTCATGGATGGCCTTAGTCGTCTAATTGCATCTGCCAAGAGAAATGGAGATATTTGTGGTCTCAAGATAACAGAGGACTGTTATCTTACCCACCTCCTATTTGTGGATGATGTTATGATCTTCCTCGATGGTAGCATCCGGGACTCCAGGTCCTTCTCTAATATCATTTCCCTCTTCTCATCCGCCACTAGGATGTTGGCCAATCATTCAAAATCATCCATTATCCTATCCAGAACCACTGTCCATGAATCGTAGTTGGCCCTACAGCTTTTTCCTTACAGTATTCACCCCCTGGATCAGGGCCTTAAATACTTGGGATATTGGATCAAGCCTATTAGCCCAAAAATTGCGGACTGGATCTGGCTAGTTGCAAAATTGGAAAAGAGACTCAATATCTGGAGCCATCGATACCTCTCCCGGGCCGGTAGACTTGTCCTGATAAAATCTTTCTTGGAAGCTACTCCGGTCTTCTGGATGGCTTTGGCCTGGATCCCTCGCAGTATCCTGACCAGATTACAACAAACCTGCAATAAGTACTTATGGAATGGGGCAAAAGAGAAGCGCATATTTGCATGGATTGGATGGAAGAGGTTTGCCATACCAAAGAAATGGGGTGGCTGGGGGCTCAAAGATCTCCCTTCTTTCGCACAGGCTCTGGCAGCAAAGATGGGATGGACCTTAATCACTGGAGATAACCTATGGAATCATATGGTATACCACAAATATATCTGGCCCCTTCATCTAATGGATTGGATCCGTCTTCCGACATGGCCCAAAGCAGGGATATCATCTGTTTGGAAAGCTCTACTTCATGCTATTCCACTTATCAGAGATAACGATCTGGAAAATCAATGATGGCACATAAGCCAGGATCGGTCTGGATCCTTGGAATGGTAGCGGAGGCAGGCACATATTGCCTGAAGCTCTTATCCGGTTCCTACACACTCAAGGGATCACATATATAGCTGATATCGTGGATCCACAGCGCACCACCATTTTCAAACAGCGATGGAAAACAGTAGACCAGATCAACATCCCACCTCTCTGGCACCAAGAATGGTTGTCCTATATCAACGCTCTATCTGAAGCTCACATAAGGATCAAGCAGGGTCCCGATGAGCTTATTTGGTATCCTGCGCAGCGCGGAATATACACCCCTAAATCTGGGTATCTATCCCTGATATCACATAAGGTCCCGGATTTAATATCTTTCTGGTGGAACTCCATTTGGAAACTAACATCCCCTCCCAGGGAAAATTTATTCTTCTGGTGCATCCTTAAGGGTGTAGTTCCCATGAGGGAATATCTCATGAGATGTGCGGTCCATGGACCGTCTTGGTGCATCCTGTGTAAGCAGTCAGCCGAATCATGCACACACCTTTTTCTTCAATGCGCTGTTCTGACACACATCTGGCAAGCAATATCCTCTGATATTCAATACTCTGGTAAATGGGAGGGTGTCGATATAAATCAGACCTGGGAGACTTGGTTCAATCAGCACAAGAACTCAAAACTGCAAAGCTTGCCCATCATCACCTGTTGGTACCTCTGGCTGGCCCGAAACCGTTTGACATTCGAGGATAAACCAATTCACTGGCCGCATATAACTGCTAAGATCATATCAGCCTACAATGAAACTCCTGAGCCTCCGCAGCCAAAGGTTCGCCGTCCCCGTGACCCTCCACTCATCAATCACAATCGCCCATGGGCTTACTTCGACGGTGTTGCCCAACAGCAGGGATGTGGTGGGGGCTTTCTTCTCTTCATAACCAAACAATACTTCTATAAATCAAAGTTGGGGTTGGGAGCTGGTTCAAACAACTTCGCTGAGCTCATCACCCTCCATCATCTTCTTCATTTTGCATTGAGCCACAATTTCTTGCATTTAAGCATATATGGGGATTCAAAGATTGTCATAGATTGGTTCAATAATAATTCTGCTTGTCACACACACACACTCAGCAGCATATTGGATGAAATTAATTTACTGAAGGATCAATTTAATGATATCACTTGCAACCATATCTACAGGGAACACAATGACTGTGCCGACCAGCTATCCAAAGAGGCTACGACACTTCCCAGAGGCCAGTGGATAATACAAGAGTAGCGAGGCACAAATGCATATCAATACTATCACATACGTACATAGATGCACAGTATCATAGGGCAGCCAGCCCATGAAAACTGATGAACAGATTTTTTGAACAATTATGTATATAGATGATAAATAGCAAAACTGATAGCCCTCCGTGGCAATATGTATATATGACAACACAGAACATCCTATGAGATGATTTTTGCTCTTTGATAGACTGTAATAGAATCCACAGCTACCCACATGTGTGGTGGAAGAACATACAGCATATGCAACCGTATCTACAACATGTAATTTTTCCAAATTAACGAAAGATTACGATTTTTCCAGTGGAAAAAAAAAAAAAATAAATAAATAATAAAAAATAAAAAATCAACATCAACATCCTCAAGATGTCTAATGGGAAGGATACAATACTGATTTCCCATTTGTAATTGAATCGAGGAAAACACTAACTTTGGTTTTCCTAATGCCTCCCAAGTCTTTCTTGGTAAAATATTAACATTAGGCCCCAGATCCAGCATGGAATATTTAATCTAAAATCTTGTAATTTGAGCATCAACACAAAATTATCTCCCCATTCTTTTGTTATTCTTGCGGAAACATCTTAAGTGTTGTTCAGGAAAGTTTGTAGAAATCGGCCTGTCTGAAAATTTAATATCTTTAACAATTTCCTTGAGCTTCTTGTGCAATTGTCTAGATAACTGCTCATCATTCATAATCTGGAAAACTAATTCAAACCATTCCATAACAGCCTTAAATGTTTCCTGGGAAAATCTGGCACTCCTGATTTACATCTGCTCTTGTCGTTCTGCAAGAGGACTATAGGAAGAAACCAATTGTTTAAAAAATTTAGTTGCATCCCTATAACATCCTTTTTGTTGATTTGGATCATAAGACCTCTTAGGTGATGTAAGTTTTTTTGGCTAGTTTTTTAGAGATTTCTGTGTTTTCTCTAGTCCTTTTCCCTCCTCTAGTAATTATATTGATGTTAGGAATTTAGGTTGGTTCAGGCCCTCAAGGTTTTGCATTGAAATTTTTTCCTCTTTGTCGGTTATGCTCTTCCCAAGGATCGATCAATTCGAGGAAATCTTCAATTGTGTGTGGATTTACTCTACGCTGGGAGCACCACGAACTCCTATACAATGGATAATCACGGGAAACATGTCCCTCTTAATCACAGTTATAGCAATGGACCATACCTCTTTCTCTATTTCTTCCTTCCCTTGGATTTCCTCCTCCTTGTCCTCAAGGAGCTTCATTAACACTAAATCTAGTGGGATCAAGGCAATCAGCCAAAGCATCCAAATATTTTCACTAATCTATATGATGCATCAAGGAACCACATAATGCACAAAGCATATTATCTTTGCGACATTTGATTATTTCTACGAAATGGGACAAAGACGAGGTGGATGGAAATCTACGAAAAATCCCACAATAGTCATTTACATATGTACCTTGTTGGTTGGGGAACACATGAAATTGATTATGTCCTTGATATAGATCATTTGTAGCATCCTGCGCAACTCCAATAGTAGATAAAGGTGGTGTTGATCCCATAGGTATAGTAGACAACCCCAGACCCCTCAATTTTTCACACTCTGTGGCGTGATGACCTTCAACATGGCAATTAGTAAACCAAACCTGAAGTCGCATTGGTTGTGCATCATGCATATCCTTTACCCACTATGTCAAATCATCAATCTGATGTTGTAGTCCCACGATGGTAGGATCACTAGAAGTGACACCTCCCTTGTGTTCATGAGGGTAGCCCACCATAGCCTCAATCTTCATAGCTTGTTCAAGTGAATCTTGCAACATATCAATCTTTTATTTCGTTAAGGGGATTTGAGTTAACGACAACAAAGCTTTAATGAAACTGTCTCTTTGGTGATTGAGATCAATCAAGTAACTTAATTTACCAATTGCATATTTAAATCGTTGCATGTATTCTCATGCAGCTTCTCCCTCGCATTGTTTAATATTCCACAATTCAGATAACCCTTGTTGATTCATTTGATGGAGTTTAAATTCTTGGATAAATTATTGTTTAACTTCAACTAAAGTTGGATTCTGGTGTAATGTAGACCACTTGATAAACCATATGAGTGCCCTATCTCTCAAAGTAGTTTGGAACTCAATGAGCTTAGTAGCATCTAACGTATGTCCATCCCTCCATATGGCTTCACACATATACCAATGTTGTTTAACATCGTCATTACCTCATCCAGAGAATTCAATACATCGAGTGAATAAACGTGCTACGTTGCCAACCATTATAAAATCACTAGGAAAAATCAATATAAATCCTTGTGAACAAGTTGTAAATATCCTGAGGAACTTAATTGGGAACCACCATCAAAACCACTAGAAGTATCGATTGTATATGCATTATAAACTTTATGAAATTTTAAGGTCTTAACTAGCTTTGAAATAAAATAAGCAGGATCCTTATAAAGTACGAGGGATAGGTTAGGGAAGGTACTACCTGTGTTGTTAACCAGTAAATTATTACTTGCAGGAGATACATCATCTTCATAAAATAGTATGTGCATCACAAAATGCATCTCATCACCATGAGGAGTGTTATGGTTTAGGAATTCAACTGATGGTCTTGATACCTACGACGTCTTCACTCCCTCTAATTCATAGTGGAATCCATTGCTTCCCTCCATCTTTCTGACAACACTACTTCCAACACCTACTATTTGTCTAGAATTTATTCCACTACCAACTTTTGAACTCCTCAAGTCTGAACTACTTGGTCCCTCTATCCGCAGCTTCAGAGTATTCAACACCTTTCCTATTCGATGTAACTCTCTCTATCATCTCTAAATTTCATGTAAATTTTGTCCTCGCCACTCATAATCTATTTGTGTTCTTCTACTTGCTCTTAAGTCTTGAGCCCTTCATGAATCATCTACATTGATCACAACAAGTATTCATCTTCTGCAACCAGGTAGCATCTCCCCCTTAACCCTACCCCTAATACTTAGGGTTTTAAGCTGTCATATTATTTTCTTGAAAGGGAAGAAGGTTTTCTTCTACCATCATAATTTTAATCCATTGAGGGATTCCTTTCAATAGTCTTCCCTGCAACCTGTACTTGAACATTGCTTCGGCTTTGGAAAAAGATTGGTGATATTATGCAACATATTCAATGATATAACTTTCTAGAGTTTCTTGCGCCTAGAAGTCAATAGCCCCAATCAACTAAGGTTCCAACCTATGCAACTTAGCTAGATCAGTAGTAGTCAAAGTTCAACGAAGTCTAAGACAGTTTCCAAATCCCACTTTTATCTGCAATTGATGCAACTAGTTATGAAGCTCTTCAGGAAACTTGCACCAAAATATTTTTTACTGTTCACAAGCTAGTTTTCCATATAAAATCTCCTCCTTGACCCACTCTAAATTCTTTTGTTGTAATTGAGCATGTTGTAAAATAAATGAGTCAATCTTCTCATATCACTAATCCTAAAGGTATCCTCTAAGAATCCTTGGCACCATGATCTAGATCCCTTTAAAATACTTAAGGTATCGACAATAGAACTATTTTTTGGCACAAAATTGAACATTGTTGGATCCAAGGTTCCATCTCTGGTTTCCAACAAAGGAGATCTATTGTAGTCTAGTGAAACACCGACCCTTTCGTTCCTCTGCGAGGGTGAAATGTCTCACCTGAGGTGTGTCGATACAATTAAAATAGTAGGGATCAAGAAACAGTTTCCAAGATGAACTTATCATGCAGAAGGTCCATTGCATAAATAATTATACATCAATGAAATAAATCTTTAGAAACTATTGTGCAAGGAAAATAAAAACATCTACAGTAATGAATACTGAAGAACCAACAACATGTAATATACAGAAAATTTTAAAAGGCCATAATCAGATCCATCATTCCATAACGCAAAAGAGAACATTATCCCGCAACAATTCATTTCAATAGTATAAACAGACCATTACACTAAAGGTATACATCAGAGTTCAATATCTTTCAAGACCAAATAACAAAGCAGGGCTCACTATAGTTGATTCCACAGTTTATACATGGTTACAGAAATTATATCTTTAATCCAACAACATTTCAGCATAGTTTGAGAAGAACATGTTTGCTTTCTTCTTGTCCTTTGATGGAATTTTTACAAGGCATCAAAATGCGCATTTTTTTTTCCCTGTCAACTACCATAAATAAATTATCATGTCACTTCCATGTTGTTGGTAACCATCTAGAAAATCCATAGAAACATTTTCCAAGGCCTAGTGGCTATTGCTAAGGAATGGTATAGAAATTATTTCCTATTACTTGGCTTACTTGTAAAAAAAAGTATGCATCCTCTAATATATTGTGTTATATCTTCTTGTGTTATAGGTTGCTTGACATACCTTTGTAAGTTAGCAATTGTCTTCCCAATACAAAAATTTACTACAACATTGGAGGTGTGATCTTCTTTAATAAGCTACAATATTTCACGTTTAAGGACACATAGATTATCTAGCTTATAGAGTAACCCATTCTGAAGATAATATTTAGCCATGTTTTTTTTTTACAGGAACGGTTATGGTGCTTTGTATTAATCTTGGGAAAAATGCCAAAATCTGATTACATTTTGAGCTTCTTTGTCCTGCTGCAATTCTTCGCTAAGGATGTAGTTGAAGCTTACAATTTTCTTCCTTGGATAGACCCCCACTGAGTTAATTTCAGACATTTTCCCCCATTTGAAAATACAAACAAATTGGTTTAGTAACAGACAGTAGAACATGGCAGTAGTCTATTTATGGAATGGGATCCCATGATTCTTCATCCTCTTTTAGCTTGATCTCGGCAGAGAGAAGGAAAGCTTTATTGGCTTCGATGTCTGCCTTTTTATTATGAATTCTCAACACGTGATAGTATTTCAATTCCTGGAAGTTGTTTTCCATACCTTTGATCCTGGTAATCAGTCTTGCTAGATTGAGGTCCTGTACTGGGTTGTTGGTAACCATTGCATTTATAATGACTTGAGAGTCACCTATGACAATTGCTTCATTTATGTCCAGTTCTTTAAGGATCTTGAGTCCTTGGAAGAGGGCCAAGGTCTCAGCTTGAATGCTGGTAGTATAATCTAGTCCCCAAGCGTAGGAGTGAATTATTTCCCCGGTTTGATTTAGGACAACACCTCCTGCACCAGCTTTGCCCGGATTTCCCTTTGCTGCTCCATCAAAGAAAAGGAAGTGCCTTTCTTGCGATTCAAGCCACTCTTGAAAGTCATTCTCGGATTTTCTTTTTTGCCATTCTTTGATAGTGAGGGCTTTTTTGACTGCTGGCTAAAATTGGAGTTCTAGCGTTGATCCCCATGCTATATCCTGCTGTCTGAGGTTGATGTCGTCTTTTATATCAATCAAGCATTCCTTTATGTGGCTTTTTATCTTGGTTTCCAAGAATTTGTGGCTCTGTTTTGTGTTTTTGAATATTCTTTTGTTGCGCTCTATCCATAACTGCCAACAGATGATTTTTGGGAGGACAGCCCATGTTGCCTTGATAATCAGATTTTTTTGGCAGAGGACCTGGGAATCTGTTTGACCATTCAGAAAAAAGATCAGAAGTGGAGCAAGGGACAATGAAATTTGGATCTAGATCATGAGTAAAATAGGACCAGATCTGCCTAGAGAAGCTGCATTCTAGTATTAGGTGGACTGTTGTCTTAGCATTTTCATTACACAAAGGACACATGGAAGGGCCGTGGAAGCCTTTTTTTTCAGGTTATCATAAGTTAATATTTTCCCATGACAGTAGACCCAGGCAAAGAAATTGACCTTGGGCCATGAGGGCTGGTGCGAAATGCCTTGCCACGGAGCTATATTCGGAGGAACGTGAGGTTTCTCGATCAATTTAGCATACCCCTGTGCGACTGCATATCCTTTGGCTTTTGGTCCCCAGCCCATATCACCTCTCTTCCTCGAATGCGTGGGTGCCAATCCTTGGAGGGCGTCTAACAGCGTGGTCCACTCGGTGTTCAGGTTGTCCGACACATTTAATCGCTTCCAGCCTGCCCAAATTGAGTTGTTCTAGCATGAAATATCCCACAAAGATTGCTTTCCTTCTCTATCCATCCTGTTAGCGCTTGAAATTTCACCTCGGGCTGAAAAAGGTAAACTCCAAGGCAACATCAAACCACTTAGCCTCGTAGCTAGCCCTACGGGGCAGGAGAGAGCTCTCTCCGGTCTATCTCGGCAAAGATCTTCAACGGGCAGAGATAACCAATAAATAACATTGATTTTAGGCTAGTAAACTGATAAAAAAGGTTTGATTTGGGATTTTTATGGTTTTGGTGGAAAATTGGGGAAAGGCAATTTTGGGTGCGGGGATTGGACACAGTTTTCGCGGGGGGTTCTTTGGGCCAAGGTAGGAGACTGTATTGATGCCTTTGAAAGATTTAGATGGATGAGAATGACTGGTGAGGAGCTAAGGAGAGCAAGCAATCACCTTGAATTCTCCTTAAACAGCTGAAAACATTGATATTAAGCAAACTTAAAGGCAGAGCATAGCAACCATGAATTCTACTTTAACACTTCATTTGCCTAATTTGCAGAAGAAAAAGTAAGAAGATGATTCACATAACAAACTTACAAGTACAAAGAGAAACACACCATCAATACATGTAACCACAGGAATCCCAAAAAGGACTGCAAAACCCCGGTCTTTCTTCCTTTGCCAAAATGCAGAGATACAATGAGTAATACAATAGAAGCTTTCTCCCTCAAGAGTCCAACCATGAAAATGACTAAGAAAGTACATAATATAGGCAAGCTAACATCTTTACTTGCCTCTAGGGGTCGAGCTCACTATCCTAGGAGCTGTTTCAACCAATTCCAAACTGA